>CAIGRP010094270.1:0-10250 GCA_903798385.1 Fraxinus cuspidata | reverse complement strand
TAGACGGGGTAAGTTTATTTTTATTGCACTTTCAATTGGAGGTTATTATTCCTATTTATTTTTACATTTTGTTTATTTCTTAACTAAATCAATTTCCTTTTTGTTTGTCAAGGTGTAATAAATAATTTGATTTTATCTTCGTGGGGGTCAAAATTCATTTAAATCGAGGAGTCCGGATGAAATTCCAAAAAGCTTGACATTTTTATTTATATTGAAATCCACTAAAATCTAATTAAAATTCTTTCAATTAATGATGTTGACCTCGAAAAATGGTTCGACACGTGGTCAACAGAACAATGTTCTACGTAATCTCCTTCCCGAACACAGTAATATACCATTAGATACCCGTGGCCTTTTCCGATGGGGGTGGATACAGACGGCGCCAATCTGTTGACCTCGAAAAATGGCTCGACACGTGGCCAATAGAACAAGGTTCCACGTAATCTCCTTCCTGCGCAAAAGCACACCGTTAGTCGCCTGCGGCCTTTTCCGATGGGGGTGGAAGCGGCCGCGAGTACTTTGACGATCAAATCAGTATTTCAGTCAACCGAAAAGTGGTGCCCGAAGATGAACTAATCGCAGGGACGTGGTAGGGAAGGTGCAAAAATATGTTTAAAGAGCTCGTGTTAAGATTGGAATGCCAAGATTTTAGATTCCAACCCCTACTTACCATTATGTGGGGTATTTATATTAGTGAATGGAAGAGGAGAACCGTTGGATAAGGGGATACGTGGCTTCAGATCTCGGCTGGGCTGTCCTTTCGTAGGTGTCAATATGTCAATCGGTAGATTGGCGAGCATTAAATGATTTCTGACATAGCAACTAAGTCGACCGTTTGTATCCTGCTCCACGTCCCATCAGTAAGTCAAGAATTCGATTTTGGATAGATTTCCTTACAAAAGATTTTGGTAGAGGTGTGGTGAGGCGAATTGTGGACTGTAGCAAATGTGGAGTACGGGCCTTGGCATCCGCCGTGATTGTTGATGAGTTTAATTATTCCAATAGGTGGGGCGATAGTGCTTTTAATTCAGAATTAATGTATCAGTTCGTCCATTTGAATTCAGTTCGGGCAATTCATCTGTCGCACGACACCAAATTAGTTCAGTCAGCAAGTGGCGGATGAGGTGGAGGGTCCCAGGAGGCCCGTAACAAATGAAATGGTTAGAAATCGAAAAGTTGTTCACGATTTTATGACTTAGTGAAATATATTATAATCCGAGATGGAAAAACATTGATTTATACAAACTTTTAAAATCCGAGAGATGCAATTATTATTTATCCCAAAGTGTTGATTACCAAGACTTCGAAGGATTTGAAAGAAAATCCAAACCCTTTTGCGCAAAGATTCTCTCTAACATACTATACAAAAGATGTCATCTAATATAATTCTAGAAATCAATCTCATTTTAAATTTCTTAAACATTTTAACATTTCATACTCGAGAAATCAGAAGAAGATTTAGCCTATAAATATGAAACGCATCAGTCCACCAAGGTAAATTTTCCATCGTTTAAATTGAGAATGTTATGACTTGTTATCAGATACTGCCACGTGGCCAGGCTGCTCTTTATGAAGAAGGATGTCCATGTTGATTTGAGGCCGTCCCAGATCCGAGGCCCATACTGATCCAAGGCCTCTCCCAGATCCGAGCTCTCTCAGCTAGTGACGATCTACGTTCAAAGATTGAACTCATAATGAAGATTTTCTTCGAATGATTGATATGACATTTGTAGAAAGTATATTTGTGTCATGTCTGACATATAAGAATATTAAATGCTTTGGAGAGCTATGAAGATAACTAGATGGCTAGGACTTAATGCCTTGGCTGAGAAGATGAGGTCACGTGTAATTTGATTTAAGGGTCACCATTCCATTTGTAACACTATAAATACCAATACCATGTAACTATTGAGGACTAATACAACTTTAAACACTTAAAGCAATCTATTTTNTGCCTTGGCTGAGAAGATGAGGTCACGTGTAATTTGATTTAAGGGTCACCATTCCATTTGTAACACTATAAATACCAATACCATGTAACTATTGAGGACTAATACAACTTTAAACACTTAAAGCAATCTATTTTATTCTTTCATTGATTCATAGCAATTTCAAATCTAGTTCTTAACGATTGATTATTATTACACAACTGTGTCCCGGATATCTCCCCAGAGCTTGAATGGAAACGTCTCGTGTCATTGAGCTTTTTTTACGTCCAATCTTGGAGTGATCTCGACCATCGATCTACCTTTACGTGTTGGATTTAGCTTGCGCATGCACCAATAGGCCCGTCATCTGTTGACAGCATTTCTTGAGGTCAACAGATTGGTACCGTCTGTTGGGAAATCACACTATACCACGAGAAACCCCATGGAAAAAGAATTTTTAAGAAAATAATTTGGGGTATCCCCCTTGAAAAATGATTTGTTCTTGAAAAATAACAATAGGAAGCCCCCATAGTTGGAAAAAAAACCTGAATTTTAGGATTGAAAATATATGAGCTCAGATGGAGACACCACTCCCAGGCGTGTGAGGGAAAGCAATGATGAAGCCCCTACCACAGCTGTCCCTACAGGTTGGCATCAACCTCACCACCATCACAGACGAGGTGGTTTGAGGATGACAGCTCAACTCGCCAAGGAAATGTCCACCATGGCAGCCAACATGAGGAGTATTACTCACCAAAACATAGTGATGCAAGAACTATTAAGGCAGATGCAAAGCTATGAAGGGCATCTGATCCCTCCCTTTACACCCCAACAACTGTATCAGCAAGGGGATGAGGTACAAAGCCAGAAAGTACATCCTCCTAGGCAAAACAGAGGAAACAGCCCACTAGAAAGGGAGGTGAAAGTAGATATCTCCTCTAACTATGCATCTGGCCAACCCACCGAGGCCCCTTTCAACATGGAAGACAACTTCCTCCCGGAATACAAACCTGAGACTAGGCCTCAAAGGTCCATCAGTGTATTTGACCGAATCGACCCCGCTAATTCAGGGCCCAGGAGTCAACAAAATGAAGGCCCGGCGCCTAGGAATGGGCCTAAGCTCACACCTACCTAGACATTGCTACCGAAAGAAAGGTATGAATATGCCCCCTGTTTTTGCCCCACCCAGAGAGAGGCATCAAAGAAGGGATGGAGAGGCTAGGAACCAAGCAGGCTCCTCCACTCCCCACCCAAGTATGAAGCAGACGAGAATTACGTCTCAGATGGACCCCAACGATCTTGTGATTTGGATAACGATGATGAGAACTTACCCTTCTCACGGGAATTGAGAAATCCTAGGTACCTAGCCACTATGTGATGCCTAAAATACTGAAGTACGATGGGAGAGGCTACTCGACTAAGCATTTGAATAGCTATAAAACACACATGAGCCTGAGAAGCGCCATCCCTGCTGTAAAGTGCAGAGCTTTCCACCTAACTCTTAGTGGAGCGAGTGAAATTTCGTACAATAGGCTACCACCCTAGAGAATTAGGAGCTAGCCAGAATTCAAGAACACCTTCCTGAAGAGATTCATGGTAAGCAAGTAAGGGGAGGCTTCCATTCAGTACCTTTAGGAGATGAGGCAACAACCTGAGGAATCCTTGAAAAGCTTATTGTCTCATTTTACCGACGAGATGACATATTGTGTTATGACATATTGTGTTCAGGTCACTGACCGTGAGTTCCTTTCCATGCTACGAGGAGGTCTCAACATGAACACACTATTTTGGAGGGACGATTAGAACTAGGACCCCACTACTTATGATGCATTGCTAGAAATGATGAAGCGATAAATTATCAACGAGTAGTTGATCGATCACAAGAATAGGGCCAGCAGAGGTCTCCAGCCTCAGCAAAGGTAACGGGGGAGAGGACCCGCCTCCCACCTGATGGACTACCAATGGAACCAGAATGGTAACGAGGCTGCCCCCAACTCAGGGCAAGCCTTTGCCACGACCACCTTAAACGGGTTCCAACCTTGGCTTACGAAAATGTCACACCCGAGACCAACATCCAAAGAGCTGAAACAACGTGACAGGCCCCCCGAAGGGGACGAGGGGTAGGACGAGGAACATGGCCTAGGGCCGTTGAATACTGCACATATCACCACTCATACAACCATGACACGACGAACAGCAGAGACATTGCCCATCATCCCATGCGGGCAAGCCCCCGAAATGATTGATGAAACGATTTACGATAGAGAAATGGGCCCCCACCTAGGCGTGACCAGCTGTCTAAGCGTGACGAGGCCATCCCCCGCCACAGAGATGTTTCTCTCCAGCGGAGGAAGGAACGTGAAGAGGAAAGGTCAAGGAAAGAACAACGAAGAGACCGTCAAACAAGGGTAGGTAACGCCCCCATACAAGATCTTTGGAGGCATGTACGTTGGTGGAGAAACAAGGAATTCTTAAAAAAATTATGCTAAAGAGGCAACAGGCCCCCCATTGACCAGTTATATAGTAAATAGCAACTCTCGAAGGAGCCAAGTAGCTCCTATTTTATTCACCTAATAAGATGCAGAGGGAGTTCACTTTCCTCATTGTGATGCCCTTATAGTGAGGACCGTGGTAGCTCGAAACGAGCTGAAATGGATTCTAGTGGACAACGGTAGCTCCGTCAACATTATATTCGGGGCTGCGTTTAACATGATGATTGTGGATCACGAGTTAACCCCAATCTCCACCCTTTTGTACGGTTTTCCCTGTGATAGCATAATTCTAAGGGGTAAAATTACACTTGCAATAGAAATTGGGGAACCACCCCGATCAACCTTGAACTTCATGGAGTTCCTGATAGTTGATAATAGGTTAGCCTACCACGAAGTATTAGGGAGGTCTGCATTGAAAGATCTAGGAGTCGTCACCTCCATCCACCATCTGTGCATGAAATTTCCTAAGGACCATGGAGTGGCGGCGATAAAGGGTGACCAAAGAGGAGCCAGGAAATGCTACTTAAACTCTTTCAGGAAGGCTGAACCTAGGGACATCAACATGATAGCTGGTAACGTTGACACAGATGTTCCCAAGAGGAGGCCTACATTTGATGAGATTGATCCCCCGCACTATTGAAACTGAGTCCCAAACGGCCCTAATGGAGGAGCTAGAATGCTTCCTAGTAGATCCGTCGGACCCCACTAGGCTGTTACAGGTGGGCAAAGACATGGCCCCGAGTCTAAGGAAAAACTCAAGACATTTTTGTGTGAGAATCGGGATGTCTTCGCTTGGAAGCAATAGGATATGGTAGGCATCGACCTCAGGGTCAGTTGCCACCACTTAAAAATTGATCCTAAGGTTACCTTGCATAGGCAGAAAAGAAGAACTCTGAACCCGAAATGATATAAGGCTTTCAAGGAGGAGGTACAAAAGTTAGTCAAGAATGGCTTCATCGGGGAGGCCCACTACCCGAAGTGGGTCCCCACCCCGGTCTTAATGAAGAAGCATAACAGGAAATGGAGGGTATACATAGACTAATCTGACCTTAACAAGGCCTGTCCTAAGGACAGCTTCCTACTCCCGAGGATAGATCAATTAGTAGACTCCACTATTCGACACGAATCCCTGAGCTTCATGGACGCCTACTCCGGCTACAACTAAATCCCCATGTATCTAGGAGATGAGGAGCACACCTCCTTCATCATAAATATGGGACTTTACTGCTACAAGATGATGCCCTTCGGGTTGAAGAATGCCAGAGCCACTTACCAAAAGCTTGTAAATAAAATGTTTGCCTCCTGTAAGTTGAAGCCCTTACTTCCAATCCCACACCATCCATGTGTTGACGAATTTCCTGCTTAGGCAAGTATTGCAAAAGCATGATGCCTCGGGAAGACTATTGAAATGGGCCGTGGAATTGAGCGAGTTTGAAATCCTTTTCAAGGCAAGGATTGCTATTAAAGGTCAGGCCCTAGCAGACATCATGGCTGAATTAGCCAATGTCCCAGAAGTGGACGAAGCAATAGAGCCTGCCGAGCCCCCCACATGGAACCTATTAGTGGATGGCTCGACTGGGGAGGTAGGCTCTGGCGTGGTGCTAATGAGCCTTGAGGGTCATAAGTTGAACTGCGCTGTACTATTCAGGTTTAAGGCCACCAATAACTCAGTCGAATACGAGGCACTTCTCATCGACTTGAGGCTAGCTAAGGAAATGCAAGTGAAGAGATTGCTCATCAACACCGACTCCCAACTTTTTTAGGACAGGTAAATGGCACCTTTGTAGCCAGAGATAATGCAATGACCGCCTATCTCAAACTTGTAATAAGTTTACTCCCCTCCTTCGAGAAATTTAAACTGATTCAAATCCAACTCATTGAAAATGCCCACGTCGATGCTTTGTCTAAGCTGGCTAGTAGCAAAGATTCCGAGTTGTTGACAGTAGTACCGATTGAGCATCTCTCAAGGCCATCCACCTCAATTGAAAAAGTCATGTAGATGGAAGGAACCCCAACTTGGATGCAACCCCTCGTAGCTTATCTCAAAGATCAGACTTTGCCTACAATAAAGAAGAGGCCCAGAAGCTAAGGAGGAGGTCTGCACATTTCGTGCTAGTAGATGATATTCTCTATAAGTGCGAATTCTCTTCACCCCTCCTTCGATGTGTGGGAAGGGAGGAAGCCGCCTACATATTTCTCGAGATCGACGAGAGTGTTTGCGGCAATCAATCAGGAGGACTTGCTTTGGTTAGAAAAACACTGAGGTAATGATACTATTGGCCCACCTTGAAGAAAAATGCCACTCAATTTGCTCGTTTATGCTATAGATGACAGTGCTTCTCTCTTGTCCAAAGACAATCTTCCCACAGGAGCTGACTGTAGTGTCCAATCCCTGGCTCTTCAGTAAGTGGGGCGTGGACCTCATCGGCCCCCTACCCAAGGGTAGGGGAAGCGCTAGCTTCGCCATTGTTGCAATTGATTACATCACAAAGTGGGTAGAGGCTGAAACCTCTAGCAAAGATTATGGGGGCTAATACCTCCAAATTTCTTTGGAAGAACATCATATGCTGGTTCGAGATTTTCCACTCAATCATTTCAGATAGTGGGAAGCAATTTGACAATCAAAAGGTAAGAGACCTCTGTGAAGAGCTAGGAATTAGGAAACACTTCTCTACTCCTCATCACCCCTAGGCTAACGGGCAAGTTGGGGCCGTGAATAAAACTATAAAGCACACTTTGAAGAGGAAACTTGACACAACCAAGGGAGCCTGGGTGGATGAGTTACCATAGGTGCTGTGGGCAATCCAAACTACCAGTCAAGATGGGCAGCGTATCAAAGGAAGATGACCCGATATTATAACGCTAACGTGAAGAAGAAGTCCTTCCGAATAAATGATTTGGTACTTCGAAGAGTATTCTTGTCCTCCAAAGAGCCAGGGGTAGGAACCTTGGGGTTAAATTGGGAAGGACCATACCACATCAAGGAAGAGATCCAACTTCGTACCTACTGGATTAAGGACATGGATGGAAATATTCAACCTCGTCCATGGAATTTTGAACATCTAAGAATGTATTATCAATGAATATAACCTGTAGCTGTAAGTTTTTTCCCAAACTCTACAAATAAATAAAAGCTTTATTTTTAAGAAAACTATCAAGCGTGGGGGGCTTGAAGAAGAGAACCAAACAGGGGACCACCTCGCTTGCACTCCGAGGCGTACATCACATGCCTCCTTTTGATGAGGCTGAACTTCATGGGAGAAGCTTCTACATGGATGAACCATCCATCATGTGGGGATGCGTGGGTACCTGACAGAAGAGGATCAAATCCGAAAAGGGACCACCTCACTCGGACTCCGAGGCGTACATCACATGCCTCCCTTTGACGAGATTGAATGTCATGGGAGAAGACTCTACACGGATGAACCATCCATCATGTGGGAATGCATGGACTCCTCAAAGAAGAGGATCAGATCCCAAAAGGGGTCCATCTCGTTCGTACTCCGAGACATACATCACATGCCTCCCTTTGACGAGGCTGAACGTCATGGGAGAAGAGGCTGGATGTCGAATTCGATTAAGTTCACAATTAAGTTAAAATTTAAGTTACTTGAGTATGCCAGTCCGAAGTTAAGGTCCAGTTCAGATGATTCAAAGCGTGCAGATGTTGATGAGGTTGGATCTCATATTTGATTAAGCCCGTTTAAATTACGATTAAGATTAACCTTAAAGTTATTTATATCAGTTTAAAGTTAAAATCCAATCCAGTTGAAGCTCAAATGGAAATGGTTATGGTTAGTCAGTTGTCGAGGTCCTTTTACTTGGGAAAAAAATGATAACATCACAAACAATACGAGACTTGTAAAACATTTTCCATTCATTTAAACAAAGATGTTTTACATAAATTGGCTAGAGGTCTACATGATAATCTATTGATGAAGTGGTTCAGGCCAAGTGCCTCGGTGGCATGTGCTTTAGTTAATACTTGATCAGAAGCCTCTTCAGGAGGGACTCCTCTTCAACAAGTTCATCAGCAGGGGTCTGGGGCTCCTCTTTGATGAATTCTACTTTAAGCTCAGAGGTGTCGAGATTTGGATAGAGCTCCTCAACCCTTTCCACCACTTCGGCATAAGCGAATTTCCTCTAGTAGATAGCGAAACATTGGTACTCTTCAGTCAAGTGGAAGTTGGCAATGTAGTTCTGCACCGCCACCTCACCAACCTGTTGAGCCTCAGTTTTTGCCTTCTTAGCCTCATCCATGTAGTATTTTCTTTGGGTCTCCATAAACTGGTTCGCATCCCTGTACCCAACAAGCTCAAGGTTGACCTTCTCGAGAGCTTCGGCTTTGGTGGTTGTCTGAAGTTTCGACCTTCTTGGTAAGATAGGCTACTTCACATTGAGACTCGTAGACCTCCTTCTTCAGAGCCTCTATTTCAGCCCAGGCAGAACTCAGCTTTGCCTCATCCTCAGCCTGCTAGACCATCGCCGTCCTAACCTCAGACTTTATCTTCTTTATTTCGACCTCGGTGTCAGCTATCTTATCCACCAAGGCTTTACTCCTAAGCTGAATGTCAGTTAAAACTTCCTGGCATTCCGGAGCCACCCCAAAGGCCTGACACTTTGGCTCACCAGGGTGACAATGAGGTCCACTGCATCACAGGTAGACACGTACATCTACCACCTCTCCGTCCAAATTTTTTTTAAAGTTCTCTATGGCACCCCTTACTTCCGGCGGCAACATCTCAATCACTGCCAAGGTGATCTTATCATCCCTTCCAGCCAAAAACCTCCCAAATTTGCCTGGGGTCCTCTCCGCTTGGCATTTTTTGGTGGCCTCTGAGGCTGATGACTTATCCATCTTAGCCTCTTCAATGGCCTTCCTCACCTTTTTCGCCTTCACTGCTTTCATCGCTGACTCTAAAAGCTTGGGAGGCAGTGGAGCATCCTTGGGGGAATGGGAAATGGTTACACCAAACTTCATAGGAGCCCCACTATTGTAAACCAATTTCCTCCTCTTATGGGACTTCTCTGTCTTTCATTTCTCCTTGTCAGTGGGTCTTTTTAGAAATTTCCTCATCGGCACCCTTCTTAGCATGGGCCTTGTTGAGGCGTTCTAGTCTACTCCTTACTTGTTTGGGACCTGATGAGGAAGGCTTTAGAGCCTTTGCACTAGTAAAGGCAGTGGCCTTTAGTATGGTGGCCATGTTCAGAGTGGGGTACTCCTTCTTCGTAAATTTATATGCAAACAACAAAAACGTTAGAAACTTACAAAAAAAGACAAATGCAAGTGAGAGAGCTTCATACCCTCGGAATCTATCAATCCAAAGTCCAGAAAATATCTACTCCGGTCGATGAGATGGTCGAAACTCCAAAGCTTCGGTGATCGCTTGTAAATATCTTCAATCACTTCCCACTTTGCCTTGTGAAGCTCGTAACGTGATCCAGAATTTGCAAACAAAGAAAGGAAAGATTAGCACAAAACATTGGGCATGAACTAAAAGCTATATACGGCTACTGGGTTGGTACTGTGCAAGCTGGGATGATATCCCCCTCCACCAGTTACCTCTTACCCCTCACCCAAAAACAGGATTCCTTCCAACTTTTAATGGAAGAAAGAAGCCCCACTACGAAAAGAGCATGAGTCCCCCATAGGGTGTTGTAGTATCACCCCTTGAAATCATCTTTCCCAACCACCATGACCTGGAAAAGAGTCTGGAATACATGCAGAGGCATGTCCTCGCCCAAGGACACCTCCTTCCAGAGAAAGTAGGCCCTAACCAGTTGACTTCACCCATTTGGTAGTATTTGGGTGGGGGATAACATGAAGGTC
>CAIGRP010094261.1:0-15206 GCA_903798385.1 Fraxinus cuspidata | reverse complement strand
TATCTAATGCCCAATGATTAGCCTAAAAAAATTACAAAATCTCACCATCATCTCACAATTAAAGTTTTCAATACAGTTACTATGTGCGCTTGTGTAATTGATCCCACATGCTACAATTAACATTTATATAAGCCGAATAGGCCACAATTATATAAGTCGACAAGGCTTCAAACATTTTCAATAACAAGTTAGGGCAAGTCATTGCTTACTTGAGAAGTAGAAATTTGGCGAAAATTATGGAATCACACCCTTGAGAATTCCACCTTTCACATCTCATAAGCCTGAAATCAAAATTGAACATGGAGGATTGAAGTCAAATAATTGTTATGGAAATATGCTGAAAATCATTCCAAAGTGAAAATTAGAGGTTTGATTAAGTCAAATTCAAAGTACCCTTTGTTATTCTAGCGTCGGATCCGGACCCACTGTTCCATCTGTGGCGAATCACCTGCGAACTGACCAGTTTGATCTCCAAAGAGTTGGGTATTTCCCCATTCGCTCAATTTCAGTATACTAACATTTAAGCTAAAAGAGTTACACAACTTACCATCATGTTCTTGTACTAAAAAGGTTGAGATCTAAAACCCCGTCTTTTCTTCTTCAACAATGGCTTCAAAGATTCTCTTTAATCGAATTCGAACCCTAACTTGACTCTCAAACGTGTTCCCGCACTCGAATTTCGACCTTCGAAGGCTAATTCAAACAAGGCAATATTCCAATGCTCACGCCAGCTCCAATTAGCTCGGCTTTCGCACCTTCACCTGTCGCTACTGCCAATTTAAAAGGGCTTCGCAAAGTTCCTTGAATAAAACAAAGCTTAGAAAGTTCTCGACCTCAAAGAACTATTCACGGCCACCATCGGTGCGATATTGGGTGGTTCACGACTGGAGAGTTGGAGTGAAAATGGAAATGAAATGAGAGGGGAAGATACCGGGCCGATCCGTTTACCATTTAATATAAAAAAAATTAATTGGGCCAAAATTCAGGTCTTCCAATTTTGCACCGACCGAAAAATAAAAATTAGGCCAAAAAATGAGGCCCCCTCCAGTTTTGGGCCTGAGGCGCGGGCCTCATTTGCCTCATCTCAGGGCCAACCCTGTATATGGGCACACAGAGAAAAGAAAGTTGTGGAATTGATAACAAGAAGAACACTATGGGAATAAAAGGAATACGAGGAAGTTATGATTTTTCAGAGCCTTAAGAACCCTATAACACGTATTACATGAGTAAATGGAATAAATTTTGATACAGATTGTGAAACCATCATTAATGTAAATTCCTAGCTACATATTCGATTACTTACCGAATAGTTCTAGTACTTTCCAACCAAATTATATGTTAGAGTTCATTATTAGATACTTTTACCGTTGAAGTAACAATACTAATGCCCTTTAATAAGATGTATGTGTACCCTTATTACTTAAAGTATTGTAATATTCTGTTTCTTGAAAGCCCTCCAAATCGTTAATTTTGGTACGTGTACCTTTTTATCTAATGTATAAATGAGTAAGCAAAACCTCGTACTCTAGAAGATGGGCATAGATACGTCCCAATAATGGTTGTTCATGTTCTCTTCGAGCTCCATTTTGGTTCTCTATCATTTTTCTCATATTAAATGCATGTATACCTCTAAAACCTCTGAAACTATTCACTTTAGAAAGTAGTACTTTCCTGTGCGTAGAGAATCTCAACCTCTTTGTTTTCTTCTCATTCTTTATGTACTTTTCCTTCTCTATATGTATGTACACACTTGTAGGGTGCAAGAATTCTTGTAACCTCATATTATGGATTACATAGAGCTTGTTACTGGCATCGCCACGTGGCCGACGAACCATCAACCATAGAAGACGAGGCCTAGGGACAATTTCAGAGGCCCATTACTAATCCGAGGTGGGCATGCCAAAGCGGCCTAGGTTCGAGGCCCATCCCGATTGGTGACAACCCACGTGTAGAGATCTTTAATTTATTATAGAAATTTTATTTGAATGATTGATGTGACTTTTGTAGAAAGTTTATTTGTGTCTTGTCTTGTCAATAGGATGTAAGAGCATTAAATGCCTTGTAAACCTAGGGAAGTTAATGTGATGGCTAAGATTTGATGCTTTGGCCGGGAGGATAAGGCCACGTGTAATGTCATCTGAGGGTCACCATTCCGTTTGTAATACTATAAATACCCCACCATGTAACAATTGAGGACCAATGCAATTTTAAACACCTAAAGCAACTTGTGTTATTCTCTTATATCGATTTGTAATCTTCAATCAAAGTTCATAGCGGTTGGTTATTATTATACACTCGTATCTCGGATATCTCGTCGAAACCCAAACAGAAACGTCTCATGTCGTTGAGCTTCTCCCACATCCACTTTTGGAGTGATCAAGAATGTCGATCTATATTTACATGTTGAATCTAGCTTGCGCATGCACGAGTGAGTCCGGCATCTATTGGCAGCATATTAGCACTGGCTATGGAAAGCCACACTATAACCACGAGCAACCCCATGGAAAAAGCTTTTCGAGAATAATTTGGGCATTCCCCTTGAAAAAATATTTGTTCTTAAAAAAAGAACAAGAGGAAGCCCCAAAAATTTCATTTCAGGATTTTAGTCTGGAAAAGAGATGAGCACAGATGGTGATGCCCTTCCTAGGCGTGTGGGGGAAAGTGATGACTAAGTCCCTGCCACAGCTGCCCCAGTGTGATGGCATTGACCTCACCACCATCACAAACGAGGTGGGATGAGGATGGCTGCCTAACTCACCAGGGAAATAGCCAACATGAGAAGCATTACCAATCAAAACTTAGCGATGCATGAGCTATTAAGGCAGATGCAAGGCCAAGGAGGGCATCTAATCCCTTCCTTTGCATCCTAAGAACAATACCAGCAAAAAGATGAGGTACAAAGCCAGAAGGTCCGTCCTCCTAGGCATGCCAGGGGAATTAGCCCCATTGAAAGAGAAGTAGAAGTTGACATTTCCTCCAATTATACATCTGGTTGACCCACCGAGGCCCTGTTCAATATGGAGGATAACTTTTCCTCGGAATATAAACCCGAAGCCAGGCCTCAGAGGTCTATCTGTGTATTTGACCGAATCAGCCCTGTGAATCCGGAGCCTAGGTGGCCTCAGCAACATGAAATTTCAGTATCTCGGAATAGGTCGTAGCCCTCACCTCGGAGACTTGGTAATCGAACAAAAGGCAAGAATATGCTCTTCCATGTTGCCCGCCCAATAATAGGCATCAAATGAGGGACGAGGAGGCTGAGAACCAAGCAGGTCCTTCCACTCCACCACCCAAATATGAGGCAGATGAAAATTATGACTTGGACCCCAACGATCTTGTGATTTAGATGATGACGATGAGAATCTTCTCTTCTCGAGGGAATTGGGAAATTCTAAGGGACCGAGCCACTATGTGATGCCCAAAATATCGAAGTACGATGGGAGAGGTGACCCAACTAAACACTTGAATAGCTATAAGCCACACATGAGCCTGAGAGGCGCAATTTCAGCTGTGAAATGCAGAGCTTTCCACTTGACTCTTAGTGGAGCAGCTAAAATTTGGTGTAGTAGGTTACCACCTGGGAGCATTCAGAGCTAGCCAGAAGCACCTTTCTGAAGAGATTCACGATTAGCAAAGAAGGAAATACCCTCATTTAGCGTCTCCAAGACATGAGAAAGTAGCCTGGGGAAACTTTGAAGAGTTTTCTGTCTAGTTTTATCGACAAAATAACATATTGTGTTTAGGTTACCGATCGTAAGGCACTTTCAGCATTACGAGAAGGTCTAAATATGAGCACCTTATTTTGGAGAGATGTTCAAAATCAAGACCCGACTACATATGATGCATCGCTAGAAATGATGAGGCGAGAAATTATCAACAAAGAGTTGATCAACCACAGAAATAGGGTCAGTCAAGGACTCCGGCTTCAGTAGAGGTAGCGTGGGAGAAGTCACACCTCCCATTTGATGGATCATCAATGGAACCAAGTTGGTAATGAAATTACCTCCGGCTCAAAACAAACATTGGCCATGGCCCCACATTGGCCTATGAGAATGTAACGCCTGGGACCAACACCCAACAAACTAGATCTTCTCACCAGGCCTCCCATAGAGGACGAGGTCGAGGGCGTCGTTCGGGACCTAGAGGTAGGATGAATCCCTTCAAATACTGCACATATCACCATTCTTACAGCCATGACACGGCTAACTGTAAGGACATTACCTAGCACCCTAGGCAGGAAAGTCCCCAAAATGATCAACGAAATGACTCACAGCAAAGGAATAAGCCCCCACCTGGGCATAACCAGCCACCTAGGCGTGATAAAGCAACTCTCCGCCATCGGGATGTATCTCCACGAAGGAGGGAGGGTGAAGATGAAAGAGCAAGGGATGGACAATGACAACGAAGAAGCCATCAAACCCAAGGTTGAAAAACAAAGAACTCCCAAATGAACTATGCCAAAAAGGCTAAAGGCCCACCACTTACCAGTTATATTGTGGACGACAGTTCCCAAGAAAAACAGACACCATCCATTGTCTTCACCCAATAAGGTGCAGATGGAGTTTACTTCCCCCATTACGATGCCATTGTTGTAAGGGTCATAATAGCCCGGAATGGGTTAAAGTGAATATTAGTAGACAATGGCAGCTCTGTCAACATCTTTTTTGGAGCTATTTTTGATAAAATTATTTTGGATCACGAGTTAATGCCCATCACCACCATCTATATGGCTTTACCGGAGATAACATAATTCTGAGGAGAAAAATCACACTTGCGATGGAGATGGGAGAGCTACCCCGATCAACTTTAAACTTTATGGAGTTTTTGGTAGTTGATAGTAGGCCGCTTATCATGGAGTACTAGGAAGTCCTGCATTGAAAGATTTGGAAGCCGTATCCTCCATCCACCACTTGTGCATAAAGTTCCCAACTGATCATGGAGTGGCAATGGTGAAGGGTGACCAAAGGGGAGCTCAGGAATGCTACTTAAACTCCATAAAAAAGGCATAGACCAGGGATGTCAACATGGTAATGGTTGATGCGAATATTGTGGATGTGCCCGTCGAAGTACCTATGCTTGATGAGATTGATCATCATATTGTTGAATCCGAGCCTCGAACAGCTACGGTGGAGGAGCTAGAGAGCTTCCCGGTGGACTCTCAGGATCCCACCAAGTTGTTGCAGGTAGGAAAAAGGTTGTTGCCAAAGATCAAAGAAAAGCTCAAGGACTTCCTAATTAGGAACCTGAATGTCTTTGCTTGGAGGCATGAGGATATGGTAGACATTGACCCAAAGGTTAGTTGCCACCATTTGAAAATTGATCCTAAGGCTGCCTCGCATAGACAGAAGAGGAGAGCCCTCAATCTAGAACGATATGAGGCCCTAAATGAAGAAGTGCAAAAAATTGATTAAGAATGGCTTCATTAGGGAGACCCTATACCCGAAAAGGGTAGCCAACCCTATTTTGGTAAAAATGCATAGCGGAAAATGGAGGGTGTGCATCGATTTTTTCGATCTTAACAAGGTTTATCCCAAAGACAGCTTTCCCCTTCTCAGGATAGATCAGTTGGTGGACTCCAGCGCCGGACATGAGCTACTTAGCTTCATGGATGACTATTCTGGCTATAATCAGATTCTCGTGTACCCGATGGATGAAAAGAGCACTTCTTTTATCATAGATAGAGGCTTGTATTGCTATAAAATGATGACTTTTGGGCTAAAAAATACTGAAGCCACCTACATGGATGACATGCTTGTCAAGAGCCTAAAAGCAGGTGATCATATAACCCACTTGAATGACATCTTTCAAATCTTATGAAAATATCAAATGAGGTTGAACCCTCTTAAGTGTGCTTCAGTTGTTGCGCCTAGCAAGTTACTGGGATATATGGTCAACCAAAGAGGAATAGAGGCCAATCAAGAGAAAATACGAGAACTGATCAAGATGAGATCCCATAAAAAATCGAAAGACGTGCAAAGCCTAACTGGTCGCACGGCTGCTTTAAGTCGCTTTATCTCTAAGGCCATCGACAAGTGTCTCATTTTCTTCAAGGTCTTAAAAGGGGAAAGAAATTCCATTGGATGGAGGAGTGTGAAGAGGCCTTCTAGGGGCTGAAAAAAATACCTAGGGCAGGCCCTCCTCCTCTCGAAATCTAAGGCGGGAGAAAATCTACAACTTACTTGGCCGTCTCCAACGAGGCCACTAGTCCTGTGTTTATCAGGGAAGATGGCTCTACCCAGCTACTAGTCTACTACATCAGCAAGGTATTGCTGGTACCTGAAACCCGTTACCCAAATATGGAGAAGCTAACCATGGCATTGATCACAGGGTCCAGGAAATTGAGACCCTATTTCCAAGCCCACATGATTCACATGTTGACCAACTTCCTACCCAGACAAGTGCTTCAAAAGCCAAATACCTCAGGGAGATTACTGAAATGGGCAGTGAAGCTAAGAGAATTTGACATCCTCTTCAAATCAGGGTTGCGAAATTTGCCAACATCCCTGAGATGGAAGAAATTATGGAGCCTATTGAGCCGCCCATATGGAATCTATTCATGGATGGGTCAGCTGGAGTCACAGGCTCGGAGGCTGACATCGTCTTGGTAAGCCCTGAAGGTCACAAGTTGAATAGTGCGATGCGATTTGGATTCAAGGCCACCAACAATGCGGTCGAATATGAGGCATTGCTTGCCAGTCTCAGATCAGATTAGCTAGAGAGATACGAGTGAGGAGGTTGTTCATCAATAGTGAATCCCAACTTGTCATTAGCCAGGTAAACGGCAACTTCAGAGTCAGAGATAAGGGCATGGCTACATACCTCCTATTAGTAATGGACTTGTTCCCATCTTTTGTAAAGTTTGAGCCAGCTCAGATCCCATGTGTTGAGAATACCCAAGCCGACGCTATGTCAAAGTTGGCTAGTAGCAAAGACTCAGAGTTATTGATGATAGTGCCAATTGAGCACCTTCTAAGGCCTTCCATCATTACATAAGAGGTGATGTGGGTGGAAGGAACTCCAACCTGGATGCAACCTCTAATAGCTTATCTTAAAGATTAGGTTATTCATGAAAGCAAAGAGGAGACTTACAAGCTAAAAAGGAGGTCGCTCATTTTGTGCTGATTGACAATATTCTCTATAAATGAAGGTTCTCGTCCCCCCCTCCTTCGATATGTGGGAGGAAAAGAAGCTACCTGCGTACCCCGCGAGATCCATAAAGGTGTTTGTGGTAATCAATCGGGAGGACTCGTGCTGGCACGAAAGGCACTGAGGCAAGGGTACTATTGACCCACCTTAAAAAAGGATGCCATTCAGCTTGTACAAAAATGTGATAAATGTAAATTCTTCTCTCCTATTTAAGGACAACCATCCTAGGAGCTAACTGCTGTATCCAGCCCCTGGCTCTTCAACAAATGGGGTGTGGACCTCATTGGTCCTCTGCCCCTGCTCAAGGGCAGAGGAAGTGCTAGTTTTGTCATTGTCACAATTCATTATTTTATGAAGTGGGTAGAAGCTGAACATTTGGCAAAGATCACTGAAGCCAATACTTTCAAGTTCTTATGGAAGAACATCATATGCCGATTTGGAATTTCCTACTCAATTGTCTCAGATAATGGAAAACAGTTTAACAACAAAAAGGTGAGGGACCTTTGTAAGGAGCTTAGAATTAGGAAACATTTTTCTACCCCTCACCACCCCAAGCTAATGGACAAGTTGAAGCTGTGAACAAAGCCATCAAACACATATTGAAAAAGAAGCTTGACAAATTAAAAGGAACTTAGGTGGATAAACTACCACAGGTGATGTGAGCAATTCGAACTACTAATAAGACTCCAACTGGAGAAACTCTTTTTTCAATGGCCTATGGCACCGAAGCCATCAGCCCAGTGGTGGTTGGATTACCCTCCCCATGAAGATTACATTTTAGAGAGATATTGAATGATGAGCTTAGAAGATGTGGGCTCGATTTCCTTGAGGAAAAAAGAGATGACTCCCAATTGAAACTCGTAACATATCAAAGGAAGATAACTCAATATTATAACTCTAAAGTTAAGAAGAAGTCCTTCTAGATAAATGACCTGGTACTTCGGAGAGTGTTCCTGTACACCAAAAAGCCAATGGTGGGCACTTTAGGGCTAAATTGGGAAGGACCATCAAGGAAAAGATTGGACCTGACACTTATTAGATCAAACACATGGATGGCAAGGTTCAACCCCATCCATAGAATGTCGAGCATTTGAGGATGTATTATCAGTAAATGTAATCAATAGCTGGAAGCCTTTACCCAGCCTTTGCAAATAAATAAACATTTTGTTTAAAGAAATAAAGAACAGAATTTGTAAGTAAGTGTGGGCGCCTAGGAGAAGAGGATCAGATCCCAAAGGGGATCACCTCATTTGAACTCCGAGGCATACTTCACATGCCTCGCCTTGGTGAAGCTGAACGCCAAGGGAGAAGCCTTTGTATGGATGAGCCATCCACCATATGAAGAAGGGTGGGTGCCTTGGAGGAGAGGACCATATGAGCCATCCTAATGGAGATCACCTCGTTTAAACTTCGAGGAGTACTTCACATGCCTCGCCTTGGCGATGCTTAACGCCAAGGGAAAAGACTTCGTATGGATGAACCATCCACCATGTGAAGAAGCGTGGGCAGTTCAGAGGAGATGATCCGATCCCAAAGGGGGATCACCTTGTTTGCACTTTGAGGCGTACTGCACATGCCTCGCCTTGTCGATGCTGAATGCAAAGGGAGAAGCCTTTACATAGATGAACCATCCACCATGTAAAGAAGAGTAGGCGCCTCAGAGGAGAATATCAGATCCCAAAGGAGATCACCTCATTTGAACTCCGATGCGTACATCATAAGTCTTTCTTAATGAGGCTGAACATCGTTGAAGAATATCAAGAAGAAGAAGCAAAATGCTCCCAAAAAAATCAAGTTAAAATCCTTCAGTTAAGTTAAAATCTGTTAACTAAGTTATTCAACTGTAGTTTAAGAGGAAGATATGTTGAAGTCATTGACAAGCGGACGGTTAATTGNAATGCTCCCAAAAATATCAAGTTAAAATCCTTCAGCTAAGTTATTCAACTATAGTTCAAAGGAAGATATGTTGAAGTCATTGATGAGTAGACGGTTAATTGTTACTTAAGTGGTTTATTTAAGTTATTTAATTGTCGGATTAGATAGATATCCCTTCAACACAACATAGGTCATCGAAAGGATCTCGGAGACCCACCAAAGTACGAAAGCCAGGATCTTTCACAGAATGGATTCCTATTCGAAGAGTGCATAACCAGTCATCTTACTTAGAAAAAATAGTGAAATAACAAGGAAAGCAATAAGACTTGAAAAAGTTTCATTCATTAAAGAAAAGTTTACACTTGGGAGCCTTAGCCATTACAAAATTTGAATATACACTTGGGTGCCAACGCCTCGTTGATAGGTGCTACAGTTGCTACTTGACCTGAAGCTTCTTCAGCAAGAGTTTTCTCTTGGTTCACCTCGTCTTGAGTAGCTTCCTTAGTAAGGGGTCTAAGGCACTTCACCATAAACTCCGCCCTCAGCTCAGATACGTCAAGTTCAGGGTAGAGATCGTCCATTCTTCCTACCACCTCGGCATAAGTGATCCTTTTTCTTGAGATAGCGAACCATCGGTACTCTTCAGTCAAATGGAAGTTGGCGATATAATCCTTAAACGCTTCCTCCCCAACCTGTTGAGCCTCAGCTTCTACCCTCTTTGTCTCGTCCACATAGTACTTTATTTGGCCCTCCATAAATTGGTTAGCATCTTTGCACCTAACAAGCTCAAGGTTTGTCTTCAGCAGAGCTTTGGCCATGAGCTTCTAATGATTATTTAAGGTCTCAACCCTTTTGGTTAAAGAGGCTACTTGGACTGAGACTTGTAGACCTCTTTTTTCAAAGCATCTATATCGGCTAAGGTAGAAGTTAGCTTCACCTTATCTTCATTTCCTCCTCGGCTGTAGTGAGTTTATCCACTGAGGCCTTATTTCTCCTTTGAATATTAGATAAAGCTTCTTGACATTCGAAGGCCACTTCGAAAGCCCTAGCACTTTAACTAACAAGTGCCGAAGTGAGGTCCACTGTGCACAGGTAGACAAATACAGTTGCCACCTATTTGTCCAATATTTATAAAAGTTCTCTATTGCACCTCGGACCTCAGGCAGTAACATTTCAACAATTACTGGGGCAACCTTTCATCCCGCCCCACCAGTAACCACCATACTTTCTTGGTGTCCTCTCAGTGAGTGACCTCTTTGAAGCCTCAGAAGCCTAGGTTTCCTATATTTTGGCCCCTTCATTGGCCTCATAACATTCTCCACATTATCGCCTTCATCGCGGACTCTATAAGCTTGGGCGGTAGGAAAGCAGCCTTTCCGTGGTGGGACATAGTAGTGCGAAACATCACTAGAGCCTAGCCAATGTAAACCAACTTTCTCTTCTTCTGGGACTCATCTGCTTTCCCCTTTCCTTTATCATTTCATTCTGCCAGGGCCTTCCTTGGCACCTCTCTCTCTACACCTTTCTCGATGTGCTCCATGTTGAAGCGCTCGAACTTGTCCCTTACACTCTTGGCGCCTGAGAATGATGGCTTCAGGGCCTTACTACCAATGTTTGCCATGGCCTTTAAAATGGTAGCCATGTCTAGAGTGGGGTACTCCATCTTTGTAAACTTATTTACAGATACCAAAAATAATATTAGAAGCCCGCAAAAGGATAAAATGAAAGCAAATGAAAGAACATGCCCCTGGAGGTCATCAATCCAAAATCTATGAAGTATTTGCTTCGGTCAATGAGGTGGTCAAAGCTTTGAAGCTTCGGGGATTATTTATAAATGTCTTAAATCACTTCCTACTCCACCTCGTGAAGTTCGAAGCGTGAACCATAATCTACAAACAAGACAAAGATTAGTATAAGGCACAAACAATAAATTGAAAGTGTATATAGTGAGGCACTCACGTGCTTCATAGTACTGGGTCGATACTGTACAAGCTGGGACATTGTCTTCTTCCACCATCTGTCACCTACTCCTATCCCAGAACCAGGACTCCTTGCAGCCCTTGATGATGGAAGGAAGTTCCACAACAAATGGAGGATGAGCCTCACAAGGAGTGAGGTAATACCACCCCTTAGAGTCATCTTTCCCTAGTACTCGGGCCTGGAAGATTGTTTGGAAAACATGCAAGGGTATGTCCTCCCCTAGGAACACCTCATTCCAAAGGAAGTAGGCCCAACTTTACCTATTTGGTAAAACTTGAGTTGGAGCCAACATGAAGGTCCTCAGTACCGCCCTAAAAAGGGGGTGCAGAGGTAGACACATTCTTGCTTTGAACGAGAATTCACTTACTGCAACGTACCTGGGCCTCGGAAAACATCCATGCTCATGGGCCTCGAGCACTAGCATTTCTATGTAATGGGGAATGCAGTATTTTTGCCTTAAGTTTGGCTAGTTTTGTGGAGGTCATGGAAGAAGGAATAGTGGTAGCCCCCCACTCATAGAATACCATTCTTTTGACCCCCCCAGACACTGACTCCCCACCAAACCTAGCCACTGTAACTGTCCTAGACGCCTCAGAATCCATTAACAAGTGCAAGAAAATGGTGAAAGATTACACAAAATGATGAAAGACTGTGAAAATGATGTCGCAACAAAACACCTACAAGAAAAGCTTTAAGAACGGTCGTCGGAGAACAAGAAGATGCCGAAAAATTACAAATATTTCAGAAAATGTGAATGATTTTCACAAAAGTAAAGTTTCAAAATGGCATAATTTTGGCTTTTATATGGAGAAAAAATCAATCCTGGTTGTTGGATCCAGGCCTAATGAATCTGAAACGTCCAATCTTGTGATAAATCTGAACCATAGAATTCAAACGGTTTATTTCACTGACGACTCAGATTAATTCGTGATTGTCACGTACATGCCTCAGTGCGTTAGTCTTTGTCTAAAAAACGTGTAGCTATCATTGCACATTTAATATGACGACCGTACGTGTATTGGAAGTTGTACCACTTCAGCTGTCTCATCTTGGTAACGTGCGAAACTATTAAATCATAGGCATTGGTTTCAAGGGCAATCATTACCAAAGTAAATTTGCCTCGGCAATTCAGCATTTATCTGCCTCATCTTCAAAACAAATTTAGCTATCTTCAAAGTAAATCAGTCTCGGCAGTTCAACATTTCTTTGCCTCATCTTTAAAACAAATTCAGCTATCTTCAAAGTAAATCAGCATCAACAGTTCAGCATTTCTCTGCCTCATCTTCAAAACAAATTTAGCTATCTTCATTTACTAACCTCGGCAATTCGGTATTCTCTATTTCTAATTGAGATTGTTCTAAATCAATTGTCAAATCCACGCATAGTATTAATATCTATGCTTGGACTTTGGGGACTAGTACGATGAATCAGAAATTTTAAAACTTTTTGTGATACCCAAGAGGGTACTTCGTTTATTACTAAAGTCCATGCATAACATAAATAATTACACATAGATTTGAGGGCTATTGTTACGACTTGCTACTAGCATGGCCACGTGGTCGACAAACCATCAGCCATAGAAGACGAGGGCTAGGGATGATTTCCGATGCCCATTACTAATCCAAGGTGGGCATGCCGAAGCAACCCAGGTCCGAGGCCCAAACCGGCCTACGTGCAGAGATCTTGAATTTATTATAAAAATTTTTTTTGAATGATTGATGTGACTTTTTAAAAAATTTTATTTGTGTCTTGTCTTGTCAATAGGATGTAAGAGCATTAAATGCTATGTAAAGCTTGGGAAGTCAACATGATGGCTAAGATTTAATGCTTCGGCCGGGGGATGAGGCCACGTGTAATGTCATAAGAGGTCCACCATTCCGTTTGTAATACTATAAATACCCCCACCATGTAACAATTGAAGACTAATGTAACTTTAAACACTTGAAGCAACTTGTGTTATTCTTTTATATCGATTTGTAATCTTCAATCAGAGTTCATAGCGGTTGGTTATTATTATACAATCGGATATCAGATATCTCGTTAGAACCTAAACAGAAACATCTCGTGTCGTTGAGCTTCTCCTACATCCACTTTTGGAGTGATCAAGACCATCGATCTATATTTACGTATTGGATCTAGCTTGTGTATACACAAGTGGGTCCGACATCTGTTGCAGTATATTTTGAGGTCAACCGAGCTTATTCTAACAATTTTAAGGTGTTAAAAAAAGATTCTATTATTTTAATTGGTTAGAAGGTAGGTGGTTGCCACCTCCTCGCTTTAGACTAAAATTTCTGTCACGTGGCTAATATTAAATTTAATAGTTGCATGGTAAGCTGCTTGTGTGCATTTAATTTAGCGACTGAAGGGATAAGAATCCTATTGGCTAGGAAGTGAGGTGGCTTCACCTCCTCTCTTCAAATATATTTCCCTCTTATGGTTACATTTTCATATCATTAAAACTTTATAGAAGTGTGTAACCTACCGGTCTCCTCCATATAGAGTTTAAATTAAAATACTATAAAATCAAATTCTAATTATGTTTTCTAAAATAAGCATCAAATTTGAAATGTAAATTAAATAATGTTTCTACCCAGATTCTTATCATTTTTACATGGTTGGGGGAACTCGATTTCGGCGAAAGAGACGGCAACATTTTAATCAAAGTGGAAGATCTTTCTTCCTGACCAAATAACGATACCGATAATGTAGACAATTGAACAAAAAAATCATTCCAAGCATAAGAACTGATTGAAAGGAACGATCTTTCCTTTTAACCAGGAAATGATAAAGAATTTCAAGAAGCAACATGTGCAACTCATTCATAAAAACTACCACAAAATCTACATGAGCATAATGCACTAGTACAGTAGACTTGTAGAAATAAATTATTTCAACATGGTGAGTGAATGTACTCTGATAAGGAAATAATTTTGTTATATTGAAAAAAGAACCTTCATTTAAGTATAATGTCCAATTAAAGAGGTTAATTTCAATTGAGTGATCCAAAACAATTTTGTTACATGTTTGAAAATTGTTCCAAAGAAATATATATCAAGGCATAAACATTACGGGGAAAATATCTATGCCTAAACTATGAGTTAAAAGCATGTTCATAAGTTTCATGACTAAAAAACAGTTTTCTTTTAATCTCGACATGAAAATCAACAAGGGGCGGATGACGAAAATTAGTAGGTCGCACAATTATAAAATTTATTATCCAAAAGTGGTGCTCAAATAGCTTGAATATTGATAGGGGAAAAAATGCAAGCAAAAAATGTCTTATATATAATCAAAGACACCTGGAGATTATTACTAAGGTAGAGTAAAAACATAACAAAATCAACAGAAAAGTCTCTCAAAGGATTTCGCTATATCAATTTTGACACGAGATCATCATATGTATAATGTTTAGCTTAGATCACAACATGTAAATTCTAAATTATGTCATGGGCAATTATGTCGAAATTGTCATCCTCTATCATAATATTCAATAGGTTCAATAAAAATCTGATTTTCTTTTTCATGATGAGGAGTAACACAACTAGACTCAAGAAGTTTGTCAACAATGGGTAGGAAGACCTAGTGTATGACATGCATGGCGAAACAGAAAAATATGTACTAAAGGTTTGCCTATTGGTAAGCATCATCATTAGGCAAGATTTAATTCATTGAGAAACCTAAATGTAACGTGGAGAGCTTCATAAGTCTCACAAATGTACAATAGCTCTTCGATATGAGCTAGATATTTCCTAACAATGGACATATTTTGCCTAAAAGGTAAAAATAATTAACATGACAAATACATGTGAATCACTTGAGTTGTAAAGCCAAAACAACTTCAAAAAATTTCAAGTCAATCAAAAAATGACTCAAGATAAGTAAAACCATCAAAACCCTATGGTTGTAATGTAACCTGTTTAGAAGGTAGTGGCAGATCCAGATATTAAGCCAGCTAGGAGGGCCGTTGACCATCGCAATAACAATATTGTTTATTAATAATTAATTAAATTATATTTAAAAAATTCAATCAATATATAAATGCACAAAACCGTAAAAGTCATATACATATGAAAATATAATTCAACACGACCCGAAATAATTTAAAAAAAATACATTTGTCAATCATATACAGATGATCAAGTTTCAAGTTTTTACGACTTTAAACTAGACAGGACAAAGTTTATACTTAAAACATGATTAAA
>CAIGRP010094259.1:0-15086 GCA_903798385.1 Fraxinus cuspidata | reverse complement strand
ACAAAGAGAACAGCCCCTAAGTATCTAGTTCATTAAAGAGTAATGCTATGTAATCCCACTGGGGTTACTACCCTAATTTAGGTGGCACTAGATGATGGACTAAATGAAATCTGAAATTAAATGATTTATTTAATTTTATATATTATTTAATGTCACATTAACGCCATCATAAGCTCTGCAGGTTATATATTCAGCTTTTGAGTACGTGTATTAAACATCTCAATTCTATCGATGCTACTTGATCATGTATTTCAACTTGTAAAGTGTGTTTTCTCAAACAAACAAAGTCCTAAATATGTCAATATAATCTTTCATTACTCATATTTCTCTCTTGATATTTCAATTTCTTTTCTCGAAGGTGAACTAAGCAAGTGATATTTGACTTATTTTCATTATCAACTCAACCGTTCTCCGAATCCCTAATCGATAACCAAGACTTAGCCAGACAGAGACAGCTGTCTCTATACACTTTGGCGTGTTTCACTTATCTTCTCTTTTAAATTTGTGCTTTCTTTTATTTTTGGTTTTTATTTTTTTTTATTTTCGAAGGTAATTTCACTCTACACTGTAGGTTGTCTTTTTCTTCGACAGATTATCTCCTAAATATTGGTGATTAATATGGTGAAGTTACTCAATACTAGTTTCACACTACAATGTAGGTAACTTTTTCCTACATGCCACGAGTAATGCAATGTCTCACCTTTTTTTAGTTCAACGATAAGAACCAAAAAATAGTGAAGTGGGGATGTTCTTGGTTTTTTTATGTATCTAATCACCCCCAAACTTAATCTAAATGTGTTTTCATTATGGTTCTAACAGGGCTGATTAGAGTAATTATGAATTACTAAAGTCTTAAAAGTTTTAAGTTAAATAATTTCCAAGTTATCCACAAGTGAAATCAAGAATGAATCAATGCTTAATTTGTTCAAAAGTCAAGTATAAAATAATGCAATTCATGTAATAATTGAAAATCTGAGAGCTATTACGAACTTGTACATTTTTTAAATCTAGATACACGTGCATATGAAAAACATTATTCATGTTAAATCACCTACAAGCATGCAAGATAAAGCTATAAATTATTTAATTTTTTTCAACTTTGGAGGTCTTGGATAATTTGCTTAAGTTGACTTTGCACCAATTTGAAGTCATCCTCCAAATTTTAACATTTCCCTTCTCCAAATAGTAGGACTCGCCTTCATACCTATTCAAACTCAAAAATGTATTCTTCAATCACCTCGTAAGGTTTAACCACAAATTCAATTTTTGAGCAAATAATGAATTTGGAGGATTGCATGTTAATTCCATCTTATTTGAATGCTACTAATTCTTTTACCCCTTAAGATTAATTCCTTAGTCTGTGCATGCTCTTCATTTGTTGTTGGTTCCTCGGGTTGAACGGCCAGCCTACTCTCTGAAATTTGGATAGTTGCACAAGGAAATTTTCATGAGAATGCTTCCTTTCTTGTTGAGAATTAGTGGGATTTTAAGTAGTTTGACCTTCCCACCTATAGAGATTTGAGTGTTGCTCCCAACTTGATTTATATTTTTTCTCATATGGATTGTATTATTCTTCATGTATTCGGTAGTCCATTAAAGCCCATAGTAATACCAATGATTTGCATTCTCATCAACTTCGTTTATAGGTTTATTTGAAATCCTGATAGTCCCTATAGTACTCCCCAAGGGTAAGTCATTCTCATCAACTTCATCACGTGCATCATATCCTTTATTTAAAGCGTAGTAGGGTGAAGAAATCCGTCATAAGCATGTCATCTTCATAAATTTAGGGATCTCCATCTCACATTGTCATTGTAATCTTGCTTCCTTTCATTACTTGTTAATGAAATCAAGAAAAATAAGTATATTGGCAAAAAGGAAAAAAAATAAAAGACAAATCAAAAAACAAAAAATTTAAATCAAAGCTAGAATTGACAAAAAAAAAAAAAACTTAAGTAAATAAGTTATTTTCCGACAATAATTCCAAAAAACTTGTTCCATTGAAAGTGTAAAGAATGTGACAAGTAATAAAATGGATTAGGAGTCCGAATATCATTCGCACGAAGACTAAATTCTTAATATTAATTTTTTCCTAATCTAGGTTAAGTCTAAATTAATGTAGTATAAAATATCAAATCAAGTTGTTTATGCTCTAACTAAATTTATACTAAACCAATCCAACTTAATCTAACTATTCTATTTAATCCAATTTTATTGAGCACCTTAGTAATCTCTCTCGAGAAGAACAAACACTTTTCATATACCATAATTTACTATCTCTATATAATTTTTTACACATGTAAAAGCATTCAATTGTAGGAATTCTACCAAGATTGAATAGCCTAAATCATCTATCGGCTTCTTATAAAACATATGTCACTTATTGCACGAACTATACACATTATATTAATTGTTGTTATTCAAAATCCAATTCCTAGCAATGGATCATCAATCTCCTCTTCAAAACTTGTGTATCACTCATCCAATTGTGTCTTCAACCTTTAAATCTCAAATTTAGATACAAATTTTGAGGATTTAATGTATTTGAATTTGTAATTTCACCTCAAAATTGTATCTGTAGCCTCCTTTTTAATTGAATAAAAGATTCCTATTTATAGAGCTCAATTTAAGTCTAAAATATAGTATCAAAGGGATAATTATGCTATTTGGTCCATGCTTCCTTTTTTTTTTTTTTTTTAATTCAGATTGAACCATTATATATTTCAATTGAGGTCTTTCAACTTTCAAACATAAAATCGTTGGTCCCTAACTTCCAAAATATGTCCAACTTTACTCATTTTTGAGCAATTATCATTTGTTTTTATCCGTTCTTGCCAAATACCGGGTTTTATCCTATCAATAAACATATAAAAGTAAAGTGCATAGTTCATAAAATTACTTCCAAACACTCCCAGTTCAAAGCATTATAACTGGACATGGGTATGAGATAGATGTATAATGTTTGAGCTTGAAGTGATTGATCATTATTGTGATTTAACATGGTATCACATTGTCTTATCTCGAGTGAACTCAATATGGTAGAGGTAGCTCGATTTTTTGTATCGAAGAGTGGGAGCATGTCCACTCGCTACAAAAAAAAGTTCAACCAAGACTAGTGTTGTGAAACAAACAAGATACAAGAATCGCTCTAATAACACTTGTTGTGTTAACTATGCCTAGAATCTCTGATACCAGTTATTGGGAATTCAATGATCACGCATTGCTCGATACCATATGATATGAAACCAACCACCGGATTGAAATGTTGAAGTTATATGGCACAGTAATGAAGTATTTGATCACAAGCAAAAGAATAAAAAAAGACAAGAAAATATTGCAGAAGAATTAAAAGATTTTATTGTACCACAAATAATGAAGATCGAAAAATGTTACAACAATCCTAAAAGCTAGCAATCACTTTTCACACTAATTGTAGAGAAGAGACAAGTATTTATAAGCAACTATGTAGGGCAACGTTCAAACCCTAATAGATTAGTTGTATTTGAAGTAGAATGCCAAAAACGTGTTAAAGCACGAAAAGGGCCTGTGCCAGATAACCATGTCGCTCGAACAATAAACTAGCAACAGGCGAACGACCAAGTCTCGGGAGAAAACCTGCTGGTGTTGCTCAAGCGACAAGCTAGTTGTAGGCTAGTGAAAATGCGGCAAATTTTCTTCCCAGTCTATAATTTCAACGTCTTCAAGTCCAATACAAATTTCAACTTCCAATAAACTTCCAAATAAAATTTCAACTCGAATAAAACTCCAGTAGCATTCTAAAATGAATTTCTCTTTACGTCCACTTCAATTACATCAACAAGGAATTCAGATCACCCCAAATTCTAACAATAATCACCTTGACGCGAATTTCACTACAACGAACAAAGTTCCAAAATTTTCTCCACTTAGAGAAAAAAATCCGTCTACAAGGAATAAAGTGACTCTTCAACAATAACAATAACTGATTTCTCCAACAAAACACAAAATACTCCACCTCTTCCAATGAATTCAAGCACTACTCTGCATAATTACCTCAGATTCTCAAAAGTCATAATAATTTTAAAATTCACCAAACAACACTGTAATACACCCCAAAGCAAAATCAAACACATGCTTTTAAAGAAGTCACTTGCTAGATTGTACACCTTCACTAGCTGAAAGCACGCTTAACAAAATTAGCATCCACATATCATTTTCCACTGGGTTCATCCCTAGCAATAGAATATAATGACACCGCAGGTGATGGTAGCAAAGCAACATTATCCATAACTCGCGAACTCCATGAACTATATTCTTCAAATTCGATCCTTTACGAGCTCCTAAAGATATTGTACCAAACTGAATGTCCACTACTGTATTGAACCTGTGCTGATTAACTTTTCTAGATTCTGCACGACCCTGTAAGATGTAAAATTGAGACATTTTCTGTCTCTGCAATACAACATGGGCACCCTTACAAACTTTGAAACTCCGCATCCACTAAAGAACTCATAACCTTTTGAATCAAGATAGACAATGAGATGAGATTTTTCTTTAAATCCAAAACATGTCAAACTTGGTCAAGTGTTCTAGTTGTCCCATCCAATAGCTTCAATTTGACCATACCAATTTCAACAACCCAACAAAGTGTGTTGTTTTCCGTAACCACGACATATTTGGAAACGGTTTCATATGTAGTAAACAAGTCTTTATTAGGATACATATGAAAAGCACAGGCTGAATCCAAAATCCAATCCTCATCTGGTTTAGATTCGATGTCAGAAATAGCCAAGTGATCTCCTCACAGACAATGTTCTCTGCAAGGTCTGCATCAACTGATGTCTCTGATTGCTTTTCATATCGACTTGTAGTTAACATTGCTTTATTCTGCAATTTGTAGCAATCCTTCTTCATGTACCCCTTCTTCTTGCAGAAGTTACAAATATAATTACTGAACTTAAACTTTGATCTGTCCCTTCCAGAACCACCATGAACAACAAGGTCTTTTCCATCTCTAGCCTCAGACACCAGATGTTTTATCTTCTCTTTTGAAAATAAAGCATCATACACCTCCTCTATGGTTTGAGTATCCCAATTATAGAAGATTCTCTAAATGAAGAAAATGAATTGGGGCAACGGACATAATAGGATCAAGGCTAAATCTTCTTCATCATACTATATTTTCAAAGTTTCCAAATCAGGGACAATCTCTTTAAATATAGTCATGTGATCTTTCAATGATCCTCATTCTGCCATTCGATGAGAATATAGACTCTGTTTGAGATGCAACTTGCTTGTTAGACTTTTAGTCATGCACAATTACTCTAACTTCAACCGTAAAATAGCTGCTGAACCTTCCTTCAAAACGTCTTGAAGAATGGTATTCGATAGATGAAGATGAATGTGAGAAACTACCTTCTTATCATTTCTTAATTTATCCTCCGTGGTTGCGGGCATCTTGTCAATTCCCTGCAACGAATCATCCAAATCCTGCTATGCAAGTACTATACATATTTTAACCTGCCATAGTGAAAATCTAATGTTTCGATCCAAAAGCAAAATGTCATACTTCATAGAAGTCATCAGAACATAAACCTCGAACAAATCAAACCATGTGCTCTTGCAGTAACTGTTGAACCTAGGCTATGATACCACTTGTTGTGAAACAAACAAGATAACCAAATCGCTATGATACCACTTATTGTGTTAATTATGCCTAAAATCTCTGATACCAATGGTTGGGAATTCAAGGATTATGTATTTTTCGTTACTACTTGATATGAAACTAACCTCTAGATTGAGATGTTGAAGTTATATGGCATAATAATGAAGTATTTGATTACAAGCAAAAAATTTCAATGACACCAGTTATTGGAATTTCAAGGATTATGTATTGTTCGATACCACATGATATGTAACCAACCAACAGATTGAAATGTTGAAGTTATATGACACAATAATAAAGTATTTGATCACAAGTAAAAAAATAAAAAAAAAAAGACAAGAAAATATTGCAGAAGAATTAGGAGATTTTATTATACCACAAATAGTGAAGATGAAGAAATATTACAATAATCCAAAAAACTAGTAATCACATTTCCTTGTGGACATATTTATGACTTAGTTCATTTATGTTTTGTTTAATAAGCCCATGCTTTAAGGCCTTTTTCCTAGGATGTTTTCGATATATTTACTTAGTAGATTTGGATTCCAATTATTTAGGTTTATCTATTTCTTTTCCTAGTTGATTTAGGATACCTTTTTCAGCCTATATAAGGCATGATTATTGTAGAAAATAGGAAGATTGTTTATTATTGTATTAAATTAAGGGATAGTTCCTTTCTCTCTGGTTCTTCATTTTTAAGAACTTATCAAAGAGTTCCATCTTTGTGGTGTTCAATTCTAAAACCTTGATTTTTTATATTAGAGGTCATTAGGTCAAGGTTCTCTTAATCTATTAATTTTAGCTTTCTTGGGGTAAATATATTAGATCTTGTTGTGGGTTCTAAGATTCATCTTCCAAGGATTCACTTTAGTTGGTATCAGAGCCTTAGCTCTAAAATCAGGTTCTCTTCCTTTTTGTTGTACATTCTGATTTTCAATTGACGTCTCTTTCAGTTTGAGTTTTATTACATATTAGTCATTCATATCAAAGTCGTACCAAAAATAGTTAGGATTTTTGTGCACATTCCATTACACCTAGTTCACCAATGCTCATCTTTGCTAGTGTCTTGGTTTGTGTTTGTTCTATTCCTTTATATTTATTTCATTTACACATCATATATATATATATATAGATCAAGAAGGCATAGACACAAATTGAAGAATTCTTTTCTTGGAATCTTGTGGTATTATTTTGCAAGAAACACATTCTTTATTGTTGTTTGGTACTTAATCATCATTCAAAATCGATGTTGTTGTGAAACTACTTCTTTTCCTATTGAATCTAATCTAGACATTCAGATTGTGTTCTTGTCTTTTGGCTTATTAAATTTATTCTTGTGATCTTTTCTTCTTGAATCCTTTTTCATTTTCTTGCTATCCTTCTTATTTCTTGAATTTTTGCTAGTTTAAACATTAAAAAGGCTAAATTCATGATTAAGTTTATTTAGCTCATTAAAGAACGTGAAAGGGAAGCAAAGAGATGAAAATAGCAAGAATGGTAAGCTTATTATCGAGAAAAGCCAATCGAGTGAAATGCTTGAGTGTAAACACATGAGATTGCTTTTCCTAGTTATTAAAATTCTATTCATGAACCAAAATGTCTAACAAGAGTGATTTAACACCTTGGGAGGAGATTCTTTGTGTTGCAAACCATGCAATAACAATTTGAGCATATGAATGTGGTGTTTGGAAAAATTAAAGATAGAATGGATAGGCAAGATGAATGATATCTAGTTTAATAAGCTTTGGAGTGGAGATCGGAATGATATAGCCTCTGAAGTGGAAATGGGCAGATTTGGGCCTAGACGAGGTAGATGTGGAAGAGGTAGTCCTAGGAGAGACTTTGGAAACCAAGATGGGGATAGAGTTGATCGTTAAAATGAAGATTCTTTAATTCCAGGGTAGAAATGACCCCGAAGCCTACTTAGAATTGGAAAAGAAAATTGAGTTAATATTTGATTACCACAATTATTCAAAGGAGAAGAAGGTTAAGCTATTAGTGATTGAAATCACCAACTATGTTATTATTTGGAGAGATCAATTAGCAACCAACAGAATGAGAAACCATGAGAGGCCTATGGATACCTGGGATAAGTTGAAGGCTCTTATGAAACATAGATTTATAGCTAACTATTATTATATGGACTTTAACAAAAGCTCCAAAGCCTTACATAAGGTTCAAGGAGTGTAGAGGATTATCACAATGTAATGGAGGTTTCTACGATTAAGGCTAATGTTGACAAGGATAGGAAGGCCACAATGGCCAGATTTTTAAATGGTTTAAATAGAGATATAGCCAATATTGTTGAATTATAGCACTATGTCAGGTTGGAGAACATGATGCACGTGTCTATGAAGGTGGATGGACAATTGAAAATGAAAGGGACAGTAAGGTATACTTTGACTTCTACTCCTTCTTGGAAGTCAAAATAGGGTAACAATGATAAGTATGATAGAGCTATTCATAAAAGTAAATTCGAACCACCTAAGGGTAAAGATGTGATATCTAACAAAAATAAACCTAAGTAAGATTCCCACCTTTCCAAGAATAGGGATATTGAGTATTTTGAATGCTTGGGTTCAAGGCACAATGTTTTACAATGCCCAAACAAAAAGGACAATGATTATCAATGACAATGGGAAATTGGTGACAGAAAGTGAGAGGGATAGTAATGAAATACTCGAGCTAGTTGATGTTGGTCATGATGATGGGATAAATTACCCTGTAGAAGGTATTCCTCTTGATGTGAGGTGTGCTCCTAATGCACAAATACAGTTTGATGATATGGAGCATTAAAGGGTGAATATATTTTATACAAGATGAAAAGTTAACGAGGTATGTAGTATGATCATAGATGGAGAAAGTTGCACAAAAGTAGTTAGTACCACCATGTTGAAATGTTGGGCCTGTCTTTGCTAAAACATCTTAGACTCTATTAGTTACAATGGTCGAATGAATGTGGGGAGGTCAAGTTTGATAAGCAAGTTGTAGTGTCTTTTACCATTGGAATGTATAAAGATGAGGTGTTTTGTGACGTGGTTCCTATGCATGCTGGCCATGTTTTGTTGGGAAGGCTATGATAGTATGATATAAAAGTGGTACATGACGGGTTTAGAAACAGGCACAACTTTGTTAAAGATAGAAAATTCGTTATTACTATTCCTTTAACCCCAAAATGGGTCTAAGAGGACAAAATGGAGTTAAGAAGTGAGACTAAGCAAAAAAGAAAAATTGAGGCAAAATACAAGAAACGAAAGAGAGTGGGCATGACTAAAAATGAGAGTTAGGCTAAACTTCAATAAAAAGAGAGAGTGAGAACGAAAATGGAGGGGGTAGCTAAAAGTAATGAAAATGGAGTATGGCTACAAGAGAAAAAAAAAGAGAGCCTACCAAAGGAAAGAAAAAAGAAAAAATGAGTTTCTATGCAAAAGAAAACAAGGTTAAAAAGCTTTCATGGAAATGTTTTAGCACTGCCTAGATTTAACAAAATATTTGAGATTGAATAGGAATTGGAGTCTTTTTGATGAAGGATAGATGGCTCATAGCATTTTTAGTGAGAAGCTAAGCGGGACAACCTTGAATTACTCCACATATGACAAATAGCTTTATACTCTTGTCTGAGCTTTCGAGGCAAGGCAATGCTAGCTATGGCTAAAAGAGTTCGTGATCCACACTGACCATGAATTGCTGAAACATCTTAAAGGCCAAGGTAAGTTGAACAAGAGGCATGCCGAATCGATGGACTATATTGAGACTTTTTCCTATGTTATCTTGTATAAGCAAGGTAAGGAGAACATAGTATTAGTTGCTGATGCATTATCCAGAAAGTATGTATTTATCACTTCCTTGAGTGCCAAAATGCTTGGGTTTAAGTATATTAAGGGTATGTATGCCAATGATGTACACTTTGCTAATGTATATATGTCATGTGATAAGAATGAATTTGGTAATTTTAAAATCATGATGGGTATTTGTTAGGAAAAGTAAATTATGTGTGACTAATTGTTCCATGCATGATTTGTTGGTACATAAAGCACATAGTGGGGGATTGATGGGGCATTTTCGTGTTAGGAAAACCTTAGAAATGTTGCATGAGTATTTTTATTAGCTTAGGAGAATTGTGTTTGATAGTGCGACTCCATGTGTTAGGAAAACCATATATGATGTATTTTTATTGGTGTTAGAAAAACCATGGATGGTGTATTTTCAGAGAGAGAGTACGATTCAATGGTGTACCTAGGAGTATTGTGTCTGAAATGGATATTAAATTCCTTGGAAGGTTTTTTTGGGTAAGTGGGGCAAAAAATGCTATTTTCTACTATATGTCATCCATAGACAATGGATGGACCGACGTAGTTAATAAAATACAAACTCAACTTTTGCACACTATAATGAATAAGAATTTAAGAAATTGCGAGGACGGCTTACCATTCATCGAGTTTTCATACAATAAGGCCATGCATACTAGTACTTATTCTTCCTTTGAAATTGTGTATGTCTTTTTTCCACTTACTCGTTTGGACTTAATTTTTTTTACCTGTTGATTAGAGGGACAGTTTGGATGGGAAGAAGAAGGCTAAAATGGTGAAATCAATCCATGAGATGGCTCAGCTTCAGATTGAAAATAATAATGAACATTATGCTTCCTAAGCTAACAAAGGAAGGAGACGTGTAATCTTTGAACCAGAGAATTAGATCTGGGTTCATATGTAAAACGAATGTTTCCAACCCATTGAAGGTCGAAATTGCATCCTAGAGGAGATGGATCATTCCAAATCGTCGAGAAGATTAATGAAAATGCATACGAATTAGACCTTCCACATGAGTTTAATGTGTCAACTACTTTTAACATTGCTGATCTTTCTTCCTTTGATGTAGGCTTCTTGAGGATGGAGTGAATGATGAGTACCACGGTGGACCATCTATCAAATATCTTTTACATGTTCCGGTTGGGCCAATAACAAGGTCAAGAGCAAAGAAAATCAAGGAAGTTATGTAAGGACTTGTCCAAGCTACTTGAAACGAAAATTCAAGTACGACACCAACAGAACACCGAGATAGTTGTGAAAGTAGAAGAACCAGCCATAGTTCATATGATCCAAGCTAAGGAGGAGGAATGAACTGGTGTAGGGGCACCAAGTTAATGGGGTTGTGCTTGCAACGCCAAAATCTATAGGTCAGAAGTTGAATTGGCTGACGGCGCAGTCAACAATACCATACACTAGCATGGCTTTTTGAAGATAGGGCAGTTTCCTAGTAGAGGTGTTTATGACTTAGTTTATTACGTTTCATTTATATTTTATTTAATAAGCCCATGCCATGGGGCATTTTTCCTAGGCTATTAGATCAATTAGCGGATTTCGATTATAATTATTAAGGTTTCTCTATGTATTTCCTAATTGGTTTACGATGCCTTTTTCAACCTATATAAGGCATGATTATTGTAGAAAACTAGGAGATTGGTTATTATTGAATTAAATTAAATGAGAGTTGCTTTTTCTCTTGTTCTTTATTGAGCATTCAAGAACTTATCAAAAACTTTCATCTTTGTGGCATTCAAACCTAAAACCTTGGTTCTTGATTCAAGAGGTCATTAGGTCTTGTTCTCTGAATCTGATTTTAGCCTACACCAATTTTTTAGATAACGAGACAAACACTCTCCCTTAGTAATGGAGAACAGGAGTGCCATCAGGGCCATAAAGTAAGATATCGGCTAGGTTAATAATATCCGATCAAGTGTCTAGTTCATTCGAAAGATACATCTGCAATACATGGCAATCATTTCTACCTTAAGAGGGATTGTGATCAGATCACTAGACGCGTGGACAGATGCACTAGTTAGGTCGATGATATCTACATCCATATAACTCGTGCAGCTCCTTCTCCACCATTTGGACCATCTGGTTTCAATATCACCATTACTTACCAGCCTCTACAGTCATACTCACACTCCTGAGTTCTTAGATCTCTCTTTTGTTCTTTCTTTAGATCATTTTTATAGATTTCTAGATTTTGAGGGCAATATCTGATTTAGATTTAGAGGTGGAAAAAAAACATCTATGGTTTTACTTATTTTTGCATGTAAATGTTTTTATTGCTTTCTTATAAATTAAAATTTTCAAAATGATATTCCTTCTATTTTTGTTCTTGTGTGAGTAAGATAATCTTGTCCACTAGTGTGATACACTTGAAATTACGAGTTGACTTATAAATTGTGAATAGGTTGTATACTCTGATTGATTTGACGCTTATCCATGTAAAATTTCATATCTTATCAGCACTTGAATTGAGTTATTCAACATGAAATAGTGAGATGATTCATTACATGGAATATGTTAAATTAGTTGAACTTAGATTGCTAAAATCGAAGCATTATCAATATTATATAACCTCGAAACCATTTGTAAAGATATTTTGGAGTTAATTAAGCAAATGAAGGAAGCTATTGATTCAACTTTTGATTCCATGCATGAAAATATATTGTGTGAATTGTCTTAGGCCAATAGGATGAAAATAGGTGGGAATATCTTGTTAGACATTTGATCTCAATAATAAGTGTTATAGTAAGGGGTATTTCACTAATCATTGCATAAAAAGAGAAAAGATACCATGTTTCATGAGTGAAAGACACCCTTCTAAAGATCCTAATGAGGATACATATTCAAAAAAAAAAAAAAAAACAAAATACACAAGCTAGGGAATGAAATAGAATACGCACAACTTTATAAAAAAAATGCATGAATTAGAAAACGCACTATATGCATTATTTTACCTTAATACTATTTTAGGGAGTTAGACTTTTAGCGAAACATATCAGCCTAGTTGAACCTTAGAGGTTGAAACAATCAAAAATCTAGGATAAACGTCATTGGTTTAAGTAGACTTGCATGGGTAAAATCCAACCAAACTAGAGAATGGAAGGAGTTAATAGTATGATTTCAACTTATAATACACCCTGAAATGGAGTTTAAAGAAGTGAGTGGGTATGCATATTAAAAGTACAAAAATGATATATTTGACTATTAAGAGTTGGAAATTTAATCAACTTATGAGTTTACGATGATTTACTTGATTTTTCACATGTTCACATCAGTTTAACATTCAATAAATGGAAATTGATTTTAGTATTGTGATTTTGAAGTCTTTTATAGGGTATGCGTGAAGGTTTCAAGACATTCTAAAATGGGAAGCTATCTAGCTATTTGGTAACTTTTGAGTTTCTTTGTTGAGTTAAGTATATGATTTTGTTCGAGGACAAATAAATGTTCAAATTTGGGATATTTGATAAGTATATTTTATACACTTATTTAGACTATCAAAGATAAATATTTAGGAGCACTTTCAAGGAATTATCATTAAATCTCATGCAAATACTGTTTGTTTGGCTAAAACTCGATGTTGGATGAGCTTTTGGAGAAATTGAACGAAAATCAGGTAAAATAGACGTGTTTTGTTCATAATTTAGAGAATGGAGACCAAGTTGACATAATTTGGATGATCAAAGATTAAGTTGTAATTATAAGGGACATAAGCTGGATGAAAAGTTGAAACCAAGGACCAAAAATACAAATATGAAAAAAATGTGATACATTGCAATCACATGGTATAGAAACATTTGCGGTTGCAATGGCTTGTTTGGGAATTATGGCGAGCAAAAAGTTGTTACCATGCGATCACTCACTTGTACCATGGGATCACATGATACAGTTTCCGGGAATAATAATAATAATAATAATAATAATAATAATAATAATAATAATAATAATAATAATAATAATAATAATAATAATAATAATAATAATTCTTTGTTTACTTTATTCATATTTTGAAAAACAATTTGATCAATAATTTAACCTAATTTAGGATGATAATTTAGAGATTTTGCATTGAAGTACATGGAGAAAAAGGTAAATAAGAGACTGAAGGTGAACACATCAAGAGCCTGAATAATCGAAGCTTAGAATCGAAGATTAAAAAAAAATCATAATCAATTGAAGACTTATCGAAGGAATAGATAAAGGTGAAATGGATTCCAATACTTCCTTTTGCAATCATATTCGCAGTTCATGAATATTAATATCTCTTGTTGCAATCCCGTTATTAACATTTTAGGCTAAATCCGTCAAGTGTTGGAATGAAGATGTAAGTCAACGTCTATAGATTTAATTCGGAGATCATTTAGTATGATTTGTGTTATTGATTGATAGCATTGTTATATAAAGTTTGGTCACCATTTAGATAATAATTGGCTTTTTTTGGAGATGTTCGAAGTAACTTTAGATAATCAAAATTTGGTTCAATAAACGTTAGGAATAATTATTTATGACTTCTGCAATCAAAATAGGTAATCATGCAACTTAATGTGTTTCTAAACATTTGAATTCAATGTATGCATATTTTGGGTCATGCTTAGAAATAGATTTTACTTATTTTGGGAGAGATAGTTGAATATAATTGAATTACTGATGACAATTTATACACAAATTAAACTAAAAAATATTGGGAATTGAAATAGGAGATTAATTGGTGGAGTAGGATTCCTAGCACACTCTTCTCCTAAGAGCTTTCTTAAAATTATTCTTCACGTATATTTAGGTAGAATTAAAATAAATTAGTAGAAAATAAACAAAAATCATTTTACTCACGTGAGTTAGTTACATTTGAATTTGATTTCGAATCAGTACAATTCAACTTAAAATCCATTTCACGTGGAAACAATATTTTTAACACACTGAATATGTTATTTCTCAAACATCTTGGATACTAGCGAGGTTTCACCTACCAGACACGTTGGGTCAAAGAGGACTACTAATAAAAAATAGAGTGTTTGTCTTGGAACAACTATTGAGTTTCATCTTTAGACAATTATATCTGTTTCGCGCGGAGAGTCGGGCCTCGCTAATAATTAGAAGGAGGTTCAGACGATTGTGTAAGGAACAACAATATCTCGAGACAAAGTCCCAGTGAGGGGTGCTTTATTTGCGAAGATCACAATTTACATGAATCGAAAATGCCTCCAAGGGGCACAAGCACACTGAACTTAAAGAGTAATCGGCGATAAAAAAAATAATGAATAAAATTACATAGTTCTCTGTTTGAGAGTTTGGATTTGATCTCCTTTCTTCTATGTCCNAAGATCACAATTTACATGAATCGAAAATGCCTCCAAGGGGCACAAGCACACTGAACTTAAAAAGTAATTGGCGATAAAAAGATAATGAACGAAATTACATAGTTCTCTATTTGAGAGTTAGATTTGATCTCCCTCTTCTATGTTCTCTTTCTCCTTTTATACTCATTTGACGATTTTTTCCTTGTAATGTTATTCGAGAAACTGTTGAAAAACTGCTTATCGTCAAGTAACCACCCACTTTCTCCATGATAGATGACTTATCAATAACTGATACTTATCGTCCGATAACCACCAACTTCTTCCATGATG
>CAIGRP010094256.1:0-32336 GCA_903798385.1 Fraxinus cuspidata | reverse complement strand
ACGTTGAAGTTATAAATTTATTCCAATGCATGAACTCATATAGATATGATTCAACTGCATATGCATGTGGTTCCTCTAGTAGTAGTAGTTGTTGTCCTCCACTGCATGTACTCAAATATCAAGTAATAGTCCAAATGTGTTGCCTTATTTTAATCATAATATGCCTAATAACAATGCAATAGGAAACATTTAGAATAAGTAATTGATTTCTGACGAAGGTATGAATGCTGCAATGGCAAAATATCTACTAACACCTCCGGTTAGCACTGTAGATTCGGAGTATGCTTTTAGTGCAAGAAAAAGGGTTCTCTCCGAAGTCAGGAGTCGACTAAAAGAAGATATATTAGAAGCATTAATGTGCGTGAACGACTGAGAAGACGCTTATTATCGAATATGCCGAAATTGCATGTAGGGAAGTAAGTGATATTTAATTTAATCATATTTATCACAAAATGTTATTTTAGTACCTTTATAATTTTTTTAAAAAATTGTACACGCAATAAGTTGTTTGTGTACAATTTTTAACTTGAAGTAGTCGGTCCCAAGCCCGAATAAAGGAGGCGGGTTTGCTTATCTTTTTTTTATTACTATTTAAAAAAAAAATGTCTTAGAAAATATATATTTAAAAAATATTTAGAAAATGTGTATATTTATTTTTGGTTTAGACTTTAGTAATTAGTATAGTGTTATTACAAAAAAAAATAAAAAATAGACGAGCAGTGCTCGGCTAGTCGAGCGCCCACAAGTGGCGAGCTCGGGCACGAGCCAAGCTCGCCCAAAGTGGAAAGCTTGGCTCGTGCTCGCTCGTGTGGGCATGGGCCGAGCCTATTGCCACCCCTGTGTGTTTGATTCACCACCTGAACTGTACAACTTATTTACGTTCAAAGAACCAAAATACATGGAATTAAAAATGATTGCAAGGGGATATAATAACCACTTTGTTTTCACTTCATTTGGTGTTAAATACGACAAAAATCTCTTCAAAGCATACAAAAGTATTTACACATTCATGGTTCAAGGGCAAATATATCATTATGTAAATGAACTTATCCTATTGAACAATAAGCCTTCTTGTATGCAGTTATATTTTTATGATACAGATAATGAAGTTAAAAATCGTATGAAAATTTCAGAAAAATTTGTCCAATGTACTTTGATTGTTCTAATCGAAATCTTGAAGGTAAATCTATATAACAGATTCTTTAGGTCTTTAAGTGATATGACTAACGTGCAAGACCATCAAATACACATAAGGTGCGATTCAAGACCTTATCAAAGAGTCTTCAATACTCTCACAGTATCTCAAGTAGATATTGTATGGGTTGAAAACGATGAGAATGCTAATGTTCGCGTTCGTTACATTACTATATATGGTCATTCTGGTGATTCACATAGAGTTCATTATTACTATGGTTGCTATGATCCTTTTCACTATTCATTACTTTTCCCATACGAGGAATCTGGTTGGCATGAAGGCGTTGGGAGGTGCAGGAGCACCTATTTTCAGCCTTAACGTTCTCTTGAATTTATTGTTTTTCCTACCACAGTGACCTCTGCAGTGGAATTTATTAAAAAAGAAAATCAAGTTTTGCAAATAAATTTTATCTTACATTCTACTAAGTTATGCACTGTAAATGTTGTAACGAATGATAAATTTCTTTTCGTAGTGCTTATTGAACGAAACAACAGTTTCAGGTTTCTTGTCAAAAAAATTATTTATACAAATTGCAAATTAGGCCTTCCAGTAAGTTTTTTTTTTTTACTTCACAGTGGTAGATTTCTTCAACAATATGTTGTGGATATGTATGTTAGGATCGAAACTGCACGATTAGACTATTTTCGTAACCATTAAAAACAAATTCGAGCTGAACTTTATCAAGTTATTGTAGACAGCGTTCAAAATGGAGAGACAATGGGGTGCAAAATTGGAAGAAAATTTATTTTGCCACAATCCTTTACATGTGGGCTTAGAGATATGCTAAGGAGATATATGAATGTACAACGCTATAAAAAATCAGATATATTCTTGACTATAACATGTAATCTAAATTGGTCAAAGATTAGGCAAGAACTAAAACACAATAATAATATTTAAAACCGACTATCTAATTGCACATATATTTATAGTGAAATTAGAAGAGTTAAAAAATGATTTATATAAAAAAAATATCTTGGGCCATGTTATTGCCCATATATATGTTATTGAATTTCAAAAAAGAGGTATTCTTAATGCACATCTATTGTTGACTTTCAAATATGGCAACAAATTTTTTTTTTGCTGCAGATATTGATAAGATAGTTTGCTGTGAAATTTTTGACCAAAACAAATATTTTTATCTTCATTTTATTATTATTAAACATAGTATGTATGGTCCTTATAGAGACTTGAATCCAAAAAAACGTTTGTATGGAAGCAAATAAATGTTGCAACGATGAATACCCTGAAGATTATTGTATTGCTACTATATTCGATGGTATTTCATATTCTATGTATAAACATCGTAATAACGATATTTCTATTAAAGTTAGAAGTCATATATTAGACAACCAATGGGTTGTACTGTACAATATTTATTTAAGTGCAAAAATTTGAATGCCACATTAATGTCGAAGTATGTTTTTCTATTAAAAATGTAAAATATTAGTATACATATGTGTATAAAAGACATGATCATATTAATTTTTCAATTGCAACAAATAAAACAGTGAAAGAAATTGATGAAATATCTGTTTATCAATATGCTAGATGATATCTCCACCTGAAGTTATGTGGAGGATTTTTTTGTTCAACTTAGCAGAAATTTATCCAACTGTTTATTCTTTACAATTTCATATTGCAAATTATCAACAGTAAGAAATGACGATGAAGATGATTTATCTACTATTATTGAGAATAAAAATACGAGAAGAACAATGTTAACAGAGTTTTTTGAGTAAATGAAGCAAATAAATTTGTTCGTACATTGTTGTATCGAGAATTTCTAGCACATTTTGTTTGGAATTCAACTAAGAATATTTGGACTCCCAAAAAGAAATATGTTGTCATAGGATAAATTGTCACAACAAATCTATCTGAAGGAGAACGATATTTTCTGCGCATTCTTCTCAATCATATTCGAGGTCCAACATCATTTCATGATTTACGAATTTCAAATGGGAAACTATTAGTACTTATCAAGAAGCATTACTTTTACATGGTTTGTTAAGCGGAGACGGCCATTGTGAATAATGTTTATTTGAAACTATTGTTTATGAAATGCCTACATTTTTAAGTCGTCTATTTGCTATGCTTCTTATGCTTTGCAACATTGATCATCCAAGCTACTATGTGATAAATTTAAGGTTTATATGACTGATGATTATGTACATGAAAATAAACCTTTAGATGCTGAATTACGGGCTTTAGAAGACATTAGTTCTATTTTAGAATCATAGGGTAAAAACATAAATGACTATGAGATAGTGTCGTTTAGTGTTAACGTAGACGAAAAATGAAAGGTTGAGAAGAATGGTTACAGATGAGACAACAAATTTGGATATTGAAGGAGGTTATGCTTGTGCAACAATCTTAAATAATCGACAACAAATTGCGTACAATATAATTATGGAAAAAGTAAATTCCAATTCAAGTGCAGTGTATTTCATCGATGGTCCAATGGGAACAGGCAAAACTTTTTTTATATAAAGCGCTCTTAACTGGTATGAGGTCTCAAAATTTAATTGCCTTGGCTATTGTATTGTTCGGAGTATTTGCATCTCTTTTACCTGGAGGTCGAATAACTCTTTCAAGATTCCTTTGGAAACATTGAAGAGGTTCGATGTTCTATTAGCAAACATCCAGCTTTGGGGACTTTGTTGAAAATGTCAAAGTTAATACTCTGGGATAAAGCACCTATGGTAAATCGTTGTGCAATTGAAACTGTTGATAAAATGCTCAAAGATATTACTAATTGTAACTTGCCTTTTGGTAGGAAAGTAGTAGTTCTATGAGGCGATTTTCGACAAGTTTTACCGATAATACCGAAAGGGAAAAAATAGGACATAATAAAAGATAGCTTAGCCCCTATTGGGTACACATTAAAATTCTCATTCTCATTCTTCTACTTATTTTTAACCACACATTCTTCAATAAAATACTATTTTCCATCACATCAATAACTTTTCTTTCTTTTTTAACCACATATTCTCCCTCAATCTACTATTTCAGAATACATTCTTTCAAAATAATATGGGTCAAACACACCTTAATCTTCTCTAATCTATTGCCTTTGTATTCACATCTACCATTGGTTGAGAACATGAGAGCGAAATTGGATCCCACATTTTGTGATTACTTGCTTAAAATTGAAAATGGAACACAGCAAAAACACAATTGTGATTGCATTCAACTTCCAAACAATATAATTGTACCATTTGAGGATGAGATTACATCTCTAAAAAATTTAATAAATCATGTTTTTTTCGAATATAGAAGCATATATTGATAATTTATAGACAATGACAAACCGAGTCATTCTTACGCCTAGAAACGAATGGTTGATCATATTAACATAATTTTACTTGACTAAATTCTTAGTCAAATGTACACATATTATAGCTTTGATTAAGTAATTGACAAATCAGAATAGAGCCTAAGGAAGACTTCTTGAATACTTTAACTTTATACGGTATTCCACAGCATGAATTGAAGCTTAAGATAAACTGTCACGTGATGTTATTGCGGAATATCAATCCGCTTGAAGGGTTATGCAATTGGTGAGTATTGTGAAAAATATACTTTCTTACCGAGAATCCCCTCTATACTCTTTAAGAGTGATCAAACTCCAATTCCATTTAAACTCAATTTCCAATTAGACCATGCTTTGCAATGACGATATATAAAGCACAAGGTCAAATACTTGATTTCGTTGGTTTGTATCTTCTTAAACCAATTTTTTGCTATGGTCGACTTTATGTAGCATTGTCAAGAGCTAAAACAAGCAAACCTTTAAAAGTTTTACTTAAACCACCAAGCACTGAAAATATGCACAGTACATGATATACTAAAAACGTTGTCTACAATGAAATTCTTTCGTTCATACATCTGTAGAGTTATAACTTTTTGTAAGTATTTTTATCACACATCTTAGTAACCCTTTTGGAACATGAATGTTATAAAAATTTATTTAAATGTCGTGGACAACTAATTTATTTTTGTGCATAGAAACGAATGTGTTGGTGATAGAAATTTTCACACTATATTTATTGTTGAGCAGTTGATACGTGAAGGATCCAATATTTTTCTATTGTCAAGCACATCAAAGACTCTATTCATATTGTAATCTTTCTTCCTATCTCTATTTATATGCGTGTATTTATTTAGATTTTTCTTCCAATTGTTAGTTAAGAGTCTTTCGTTTTGGATCCCATATGGTTTTGTGCTCTCCTTGATGATGATAAAAAATGCCAAAAAAAAAAAAAAGAAAAAAAAAGAAATTAAGAATATGATCATTTTCAGATATTTATTGTTCTTTAATTTAAAATTAATGGTTGACTGGTTATCATAATGCTGACGTCAAAATCAATTTTGATTTGATGATCTCTAGCTTGAGTTTCTTTCTAAAAGTTATACTTTACTCAATTGCTTTATCTTTCTTACTTCTTTTGAGTTTGTGTGATGGAGCTGAAAGTTTGAAAAGATATTTGCTCTCCTTTTTTATGTTGGAAAAAAAATTTTCTTAGAAATTAGATGATTCATTGCTAAGATTTGACAAAGAAAATAACAATGCCAACTTATTGTGCTCATGTCCTTCCTAATACAGTTTGAAGTCAACTCTTATAAATTAAGGTAAGGGAAACAATGCGGAAATGATCCTAATCTTATATTGGATGTTCATACATTTATGGGGTTGTCGAAAAAAATCCTAATCTTACTACTTTCTATTACGACCTTGCAATTCACCCCATAATAAGTATCAATAGGAACTACAGAGAGAAAAGCATATATGAATAGGATGATGATGATTTCTAGTTGCCTGAGGGGGTTCAATTGACAATGATGTTAGTTGTTGTGGGCCAGCGGAAAGATAGATTTCCCTTAGTTTAAAAAATGTTTAAAGTATTTGTTTGATTTATGTTTCCCTTATTACTTTTACAGTTATAATTGAAAATATTTCAACATTTGTAAGTCACTCTTTGTGACCCTGTACCTATAGATTTATGCATTGTTCTGATGGGTAAAGATAACTTTCCAACTCTTGCATTTCGTAATTGTAGCCATTTGGTGATGACATTACACTTTCAAATATACAACCTCAGGTTTATATATTACAATTTTATGGAAACAATTTTATGGAAGTTTAGATCTTACTCTTTTTTTTCTAAATTTTTCAGGAGTCATCTGCAATACTGGCGGAACCCTTGGGCATTGTTTATTGAGAGAACTACATCCAGATTGTATTTGTTATTTCTTCGGCCTCTCTCGTGTTTCCAATTGTAACTATTGTATGTTCAGATTCCTATTTGTTCGTTTTGTTTCTCCCTTTGTTGGGGGAGGAGGGGGGTGGGTGTACTATCTGATCTCTTTTTATTTGTTGCAGTTCTTGGTCTTTCCACCAAAGGTGAAGGGGGGTGATATCTCATTTTCGAGTTGTCTCCAGCTTTTTGGCTTCTGTACTTTTGAGGCTTGTGTAGGAATTTCTGGCCATCTATTATGAAGATGGGATCTCAATATCGTACCTAAGGAGGCTAGAAGCACCATTGTAAACTTCTGCATCTTTCATGAAGTCACATTTTTTAGTTCAAAAAGTTGCTTTAAATATTTTGTTATCTTTTTTGTTCTTACAAACGTAAATACAAAGCAACATAGAACACTACTTCTATAGTGGCTGCCGCTAACATGTAAAACTTGTTTTATTATCAATGAAAAATAGTCTTCTTAAATCTTTATTTCATTTTAACTATCACCTACACATTATTTACTCATCAATTCTACTTTGTTAAAGATAACTCACATAAGTTATTGACATAACTGTGTTTCGAAATACCATTTAAGCATTCAACTATCAAAAGTGTTTATGCCTTCAGAAAGACCATTTCACCTTTCATTTGCCAAATCATTCAATACCATTTCCTAACCTACCCAAGCCTTAGAAGACGCCACCACCACTGCAGCCTACCTAATCCAAACACTCATCTCAAACTTTTCTTCGCGCAGCACCCGGAGAGACTGCTCTTCGTGCTGCGCGGAGATCTCCAGGTTCGTGGAGGTCTCCCGCACATCCTCGTGCAGTGAGGAGATCAGTCCGAAGAGCATGCCGCGTAGCGTCTCCGCGCAACACAGCATCATCGAAGAGCATGCCGTGCAGCGTCTCCACACAATGCGGAGATCAGTCCGCGCACATTTATTGAATCAATGCTTGTTGGAGAATTATTACAACGCATCGGAGATTTTAGTATGTCTTGCACTAACTGCAAGAAAACATCAACTGCAGACTTAGGACAAATTCATAAATGCCGCTTCTGCAAGTGGAAGCATGCAAGGGCTCAACCCTGGTAGATTGAACCTTTAAACATATATTTACATATCTAGTAACACTAATACTTTGTTTAAACAATACACCATACCTAATTCAAACAAATTTTATCTTCACAACAAATGCTTTTGTTCGCCCTTGAAAACAAAAGTGAACACTTGGATGCAAGCATCATTAGTAAGGCGGCAGAGGCCTTCTTGGAAACCAATGCCAATATAATAATGGAACATTTCCAACATGTAAATCCCAAATACTAACATCCTTTAAGAATACTTTTTTCCACACACACAAATATACTATAACGAGGTACGTAATAACTATCATAGAACAATCTTACCCAAACTAATAGCGAAATACAGTTGCTATTTTATCTAAAAACGACACAAAAGAAACATGATCCACTTGAGTACAGTTATAAAATCATCTTTGTCTGCAACCCTATAACATCAATTGCTGATGTGGATTCCTCAAGTGCAATGACTAAAGTAAATCCATCAACTATCAACAGTGTTGTGAAGGATTCAACTCAAATAACACCAGTCCAAACATAACAGACACAAGAGGTAAACACAAGATGCATAGCACAGATGCTGAACTTTCCACAGACATGAAAGAAATCACTGCACCTTCTACAAAAGCCTATAAATCCAACGACCACGCCATTCCCACTTTGAAAAAACAACATGAATGATAAAAACATTTACATCACTTTTGTATCAATAGGCAGTTGTTTAGTATATCTTTTTTATATCTTTGGAAAAAAAACATCCTTATCTGTCTGTGTAAAGCAAGTTACCCCTATACCAAGCACCAATGACCCTTGTTTTCTAAATGAATGGGTTGCTTTAGATATTTTGGATCCATATTCGTTCTAGAATATGCAAACACCATCAATTGCCACTGATAACTTCTTGTATAGTTGCTACTAATGATCTATGGAACTTTTTTATTGCATTGTTAAATGGTGTTCAATTGTTCATTATTTAGTCCATTTTTTTTTATTTTCCCTTACTCCTTTATTAAACATTCGATAACTTTATATTGTTCGATTATCTTACGCATTTCATTTCTCTCCTGAATATATCACATTTTCTTAGCAGGAAAAATCACATCAATAATGTCTATTGTGAACAATTGCATAAAAAACAGTTTCCAAACACTGCATTGCTATACATGTACCTAATTTAACATTACCAAAGTACAAATAATGTCAATGGTAACTTTTTTATTCTCAAAGATATTAAATAACTTTGAACTCTATAACATATTTCTCTTCTTCGTATAAAAAATCAGAGATATAAATAGTACTTGTGCATTTTTTGAATATTTATTTGGATACTTTAATTTTTCAATTTCTTTCTAAATATGGAAACAGTTCTTAAAATCTATGGAGCATTCATTAGAAATTGTGGAAATTTTGTTCTCTTTTCTGACTAAGTTTAAAATCTAGCAATTTCTTGTGTAATTATATCTACAGTTCATTCCAACTGTGCTTCAAATTGTAGTGATTTTTTCACTAAGGCTTACAGTTTTGGGAATATTTAAACATTGTAATAAATCGTGTAAGTTGTGTTAATTCATCCCATTTTGTTGTTTTTTGCTACATTTGGAAACTTTTCTTTTACATTTGCTTTTTTATATCTTTATCGTTTAGAATGTGAATATTGTGATCTGCCATTGTAATCCTTATACATTTACTGTCACTATATATCAACATCTGTACTTTTGTAAAAGAACACATGCATTCTATCTACATTTCACACTTATTTAGCTTTCAAATCTACACACTTTTTAATAAATAAATAAAACACAAAATAGTCATATTCATATTATTATTTATTTAATGTACTAAAAAATGTTGCATTTACAATTTTATTCCATTGCATTTAGTCAATAATGTAGCATTCCAACAATACAAACTACAAAATTCAAAACACAAAAAAACTAGAAAGCCTTCTCGACATCACAAAACTTTGTTCTCTTTTTAACTTATCAATTGTATTTAATCCTAGTAATAACATAATGGACTCGAATATAGGTGTCATCATCACTTTTAATACCTTATACGAAGAACAATTTTTTTTATATTTAAAATTGAAAGAAAAAAGTTGTGTTTTATAATTAATGTAAAATCATTTTGGATATCACTTCACGATTTTTAACAAATTATAAATTAAATGGATTTTTAAAACTTCCAATACTGTTATTATATTAATTAAAAGAAACTATAATAATTATTGAAATTAAATTTATTTTTAAATTTTCAATTATGATTATATAACTTATATTTGCACAACCGTATTTTTAAAATACCATTTAAACTTTCAACTACTAAACCGTTTACCTCCTTCAAAAAAAACTTTCACCATTCATTTGCCAAATCACTATTTCCTAACCTACCCAAGCCTTAGAATATGCCGCCGTGCCACCCACCTAATCGACTGTCAAAAAAGGTAAATAACTAAATCATCTCCTGGAGAGGCTACTCTCTGCGGTTTCTGCACTGCACGGAGACACGGATCTCTCGATGTAGTGCAGAAATAAGTCTCCGCGCTACGGGAGGCACACTGTAGCTTGGATTTGATTTTTTCTCCATGTGTGAAGTCATACCATCATATGTACACTGTAGCTCTTTGTGTGTGAGAAGAAAAGGTAGATGTCAGAGATTTTTTCAAACTTTGTCCAGTTGTGGTACAATTAGATCTACGAAGGTTATGCGACATAATAAAGGAAAGAAGGGGTTTGGATTTGTTTGTTTCTCCATGCGTGAGTATGTTTAGTGGGTATAGGTAGAATGGAAAATAATTCTAGCAAGGCATCTAAAGATATGCATATGACTATGAATATACATTGTGATTCCAGATATTCACGCATACATGCATATTTTGTTTCTTCTGTTTGATTTATATATAATTTAGTTTGACTAAACAGACAATTAGACTATTGTATGAACTTTTCCTTATAATGCAAATACACAATTGTTGTAGCATCGAGAACCAACGAATGTTGATCTCATTGCTAACCATTATAATGTTGGTGGTGACATTTTAGATCTCGTTCTCTTATGTAGCTATTGTGACTGTGCATCACATCTCTATGTGCAATTTATCTTGCTTAAATGCTATTATTGAAATACCATAAAGGTGTTGCTATTTTACCATATTTTCATACATTGAAATATTTGGAGGAGTGTGAGTAGTTTTTATTCATTCTCTACGCTGCACGAAGACTTCAAATTCAAATTATAAATAAATTTTATTATTAATATAGATTGTCCTTTTTGAATAATTTGTGCAGATGCCTTTAGAATATATACCGTCTTCAAACCAATGATTTTCTGCTACTATCACTCAATTTTCAAATTGTCAATACCTTAAAGAATTTGTAGAACTTATAAATACAGATCAACAAACTTCTTTAATGTGTAGCAATTTTCATGGATTTATTTATGGAGCTATTTATAGAGTAGAAGAAGAACAATTTAGTAGCAAATTGGTACATGAATTTATAATGAGGCTTGTCAACTGTGGCAAAAACAATAAAGTCTGGGTACAGTTAGATAATCATTTGACCCGCTTTGGCATGCAAGAATTTTGTCTCATTACTGGATTACCTTGCCATGAAGTATATATCAATCCTGACTTTAATAATGATCGGTTGAGAAATCAGCAATTTAATGGTACAAAGAGAATCACTATGAGAATGTTTTTTGAAACATTCCACATATGTGAAGATCAAGATGATAAATTTAAATTGGGTCTGGTTATGTTCGTAGAGTGTGTTTTGATACCATTGGAAGATTCATTGATTATAGAACTCTCGGCATAGTTGAGCACCTTGACGACTTTCTTGTTTATCCATGGGGCCGTAAGACATATTTTGTTTTGTTAAACTCACTACACGAATCACAACTTGAACAAGTACAAAGAATGCGATAAAATGAGAAAATGATTGTAAATATTCATTACATGGATATCCACTCGCATTCTAGGTATTTTTCTTCTATTATTTTATTCTTCACCTATCTATAGTTTATTTGTATAAAACATAAATCGTATATATCTAATATTTATTTTTAATTATGTTACAGTATTGGATATACGAAGCCTTCTAGAAATTGGACAAAAATTTGGACGTCGTAGATATAAAACATTACAAAGTCCACGATGCACAAATGAAAGCCAAATAAAATATTGATCGAGAAAATCATTTAGCAATTTTTGGCTACCCAAGATGTATGATTTTTTTTAGAAATCCACATTTACATGTAAATTTAATTATTTAATTATGTTTATTTATTACATTATGCATTTATTTATATTTCTTTATTCTTTTTAAAAAGAAATTCAGAATAAATCATTCCAATATTTCATTACATTACGATTGCAGATCCAAGTACTTGCAGTGTTATAGCCTATAGAAGAAGAATTACAAACACTATAGTACATAACTCTTTTGCTACCACTGGACATCTAACATAGTATATTAGATGGTATTGTCAATGAAGAATTTAACAATGTACCACAACAAGTCCCATATAACATTGATAGCATGCAAGTACAACAAATGACTGTTCCTAGTACTTCAAGGACAAATAGTTCAGTTGGAGTTAGGCCTAGTTCTACTTGTGTTAGCTCCAACTATATAACTAAAGAATGAATGGAAGAGATGCTGAACATATATAAACAACATATAGTGTCAAATGTATCTGGTTTGTGCGACAACTTGAAAGCACACATTGTTAAGGAATTAAGAAAACAAGAAATCCACTACCAAGCAATTCTTCACAACTAAAATAATTGTTTGAACAACTTAAAAAATGGCAACAAGCTCACTATTAGCACATGCAATCTGGCATGCAATCTTATGTGGATAGTTCAGGTTTGTACGACAATTTTCTTAACACACACATTACCGAGGAATCACAAAAACAAAAAGTCCACTACCAGAAAATTCTTAAGGACCAAAAATAATTTTTTCAACAGCATCAAAAATGTCAAGAAGATCACTACCGGGGCATGCAATCTTATGTGGATACCAGTTTAACTTAAATGAAATCTTATATTAATGAACAAAATAAAAATGTGATGAACAAACTATATGATTGGGAATTAAACATGGAAGCCATTATAGCTTCTTTACAACAAGATGTTCTTGTCCGGAGTCCAATTCGTGGTATCGAACCGAAGCACCCCCTCAACATCTCAACAAATTGAATGTATTGAAAAGTTGACAAATGAAAAGAAAACTAAGGAAAAATAAATAGACTTCATCGTCGTTCACATATTATCCTTTAGAAGACTATCTTATGGACATGTACAAAACAATTAAAGATTGGCTACTGCAGAATCCATCAGAGTAACAAATCTAATTCTACTTTACTTTATTAGCTTGAATATTATAATTTTCATTTGATTTATTTAACACTAATTTAAATTATGTTATACATGGCAAATTACTAATAGCTGGTTGGCCATGGATAGGGTACAATTATCTATTAATTCTATGTCTATATCTAAGCAATAGTTGGTATCTTTTTATTGTTGATTTCCGTGAATGGAAATTCCAGATATATGATTATACCCATATTGTTCATACCAGAAGAAGTCAAGACACATGCAAATGCAACATTCAGTTTAGTCTAAACATTATTGATGTCTTCAGCCTTTTCCTCTCACATACCGGATTTAAGGAAATATAGAAACAAACAGATCAAGTTTGACATCATATCTTACCTACCTTGTGCAAACAATAGGTGAGCATTCAAATAGCTTACTATTTACTATAATATTTAATTTTTTGATTAATTTGATTTTACATATATGGTACTAATTTAGTCTAACATAAAATTATTTCTTCTATAGGCCAAACTGTGCAATTTTTGTAATCAAATACATAGAATGTTTCATTCTAGGTTATCCAATAGAATCAGTTTCATCAGACAGAATGACTATATAGACGGAAGATTGCAGTAGATATTTTTTTATAATGAATATTTTCTACATCCCCTTTCGTCCTAATACTAATGGACAATCAGAATAGCGTCGGCTTGAATCGCATATTTAGACATGAATAGTTGGATTTCAACATTATCGGGGATCTAAAAACACAAAAAAATAGTACACGAGGGTAATTCTACAGAATTTTTCTTATAGTACCACTTCAGATAAATTAGTTTATATATTATATAACCTGGTTGTAATTTGGATGCATAATGAAATTATCTTTTTGTCAGAACATGCATGACATGAAGAACTACTATGATAGGTTCCTTTCAGCTTCAGCAGCAACATCAACATCAACAACGAACAATATATATGATATTTTCCCTAGCTTCTGGAACCATGTCGGTATTAGTTGATAAAGACAGCTGCCTGATTTTTGTCAATATTTAACCTTAGAGACTTGTTAGTGTGGAATTTGTTCCTTGCTTTTCTTTTCCTTCGGGTAAAAATGATTATGTGTTGTTTTTGATATGGCTACAATCCAAAGTAAATCACTTGATCAAAAATTTGGGTCAATTCACCTACAACTTATTTTCCTTCATTTTTTGGTAAGTGATGCTATACACAATGATTTTACCAGGGAATAACTAATGATATCCATCTCACCCTCTTGAATTACATCAAAGTTATGTGTATGTAATAGTTTGATTAGTGCACATGAATCCAGGTTAAGATTGGCCCTTCTTCATTTGTTATGTATTTCATTCATTCACAATGGTGCTATTGTCTTCTTGAGAATATGGCTCTCAGTGACGATGAAGAAAGTGGTAAGCAGAAATTCTCATACATATACACCATTGTTTCTTGAGTATATGGAAAATCATATGTTGTGGTTGTAATCTGTATAGAGCATTCAAGGATTGTAACCACACCGAAGCTGCTTCTTTCTAACATTTTTAGAATGAAAATCTTCGTCACATTCACATTAACCAATCTTTCAAACTGAGTCATAATGAATGTGATAAGTTTAATTGCTTGTAATAATATAAGTACTTTGTCTAGCTATACTTTATTTTTTGAGGGTTCTTTAATTACAAAATAGGTGTGCGCATAAGAAATTCAGTCATCAGTATAAGGCTACAATTGGAGAAGATTTTGTCACCAAGGAGCTTCAAATTGATGACCGACTCGTTACTCTTCAAGTATGTTTCAGTTTCCCGAAGAACTATTTTGATTCAATAAATATATAATTGAGTGTGTAATCTTATATTTGGAACTTCAAAATTGTTTTAAGTTTTTTTTTTACACGGGAATGAATGTGGATTGTGCGGTGGCAAATATGGGACACTGCTGGACATGAGAGATTTCAAAGTCTCGGGGTCGCATTTTATAAAGGAGCAGATTGTTATGTTTTGGTGTGCGATGTTGATGTTAATATAATGAGGTCCTTTGATACCCTAGACAATTGGCATGAAGAATTTTTCAAAAAGGTTGATGAATCTATTAGACCATTCTATATTTAGGATGTTATGCTTTTTTAGTTTTTTCCATTGGACATTTATGTGTTGCATTAGTTCATGATTTTGATAATTTAAAGTGCTAGGTAGTTCTTTAATAGTGGCTATGCTTTAAGAGTATTTATCTTATTCCATTGTGTACATATTGCATTTAATCTATTTTAAAAATAAGCTTAGTTGTTGATGTTACGAATTTGAAAGAAGCTTATGCATCGTAACCTTCTAAAATTTTTACCAAATAGTCAAAACTATCTACACTACCCAATTTGTGAAAGTCTTGAAAAAGCGTTATCTTCATTCTCTTGATCCTTTTGAGCAAGTATTGATGGCCCAGTTTTTGAGGCATATATTGTGGGCATTTATCTTTTTTATTACATGTGTACTATGTATGCTCTTTCAGCGGCATTGTCATGCTGGTCCATATATTTGTCTTTATCACGCACAACTGTAACAATATATAATCTCAGTAGTGCTACCAATCTTGTCTAATTGATTTTGTTTTTCTGTCTAATTATTGCTACATGCTTCAGTGTTTTTATTTCAATTGCAGGGAGCTTTTGCTTAATTTCTAGCATTCATGACGAAAACATTACCTTTAAAATAACACAATCCATGCATTTTATGGGTCAAAAATTAGTATTAAAAAAAGAATGATGTTGATGTCCAAACTTAAATGTAACCATGGACCCACTTCTCAAGTAATTAAAAATGACTTAAGTATGAAATCTCCAAAACTTTGATTGAAAGTCTGTCCATTGGTTATCTAGATAGCTCGGCTACTGGACTATCGTCGTCAGAAAACGTTATCGTAGTAAAATTGAGAAAGTATTTCATGATAATTTCATCATGACCAGGCCACATACTATGTTCTAGGTGAAATGATGACTTAATTAACTGAACTCAATAATCAATCAAAACACTTCAAAAAGGACGGTGGTATACAAATCGAGTTCATAAACTTTGGTATGATGTGACTAAGGGCGACAGACTCTTGTTGTTATGTCTACAAATAGTGACAATGGAGACAAAGGTCTTGCTAAGCTACTCTATGTAATACACAACCAAAAACATTTTTAATGAGAATTACTCTTTTCTTTATTATATTCAATCAGTTAATCTGTCAAAATTTCTCTTAGATTGAACTAAAATTGTCACGTTAGTTTTACTCATCAACAAAAGATAATAATAAGTTGAAGAAAGAGAAAAAAAATATTGATTTTTTTTATATAATAATGGCTCTAGAGTTCATAGAATGAAAGAATAGAGGAAATAATTGAAGAAAAAGAGAATTATTATTAATGAATATAACTTTTTATTTGTGTGTGTGAAAATCTTTCAAAATCTTAGGTTGAATTCGATACTTTTTATGTGATTTTGTATTTGTATTTTTTTCTTAAAAGTTAGTACGTGAAAGTTTTTTTTTTATAAAATTCATTAACATATTTCGATAATATTCAATCATTAATACCCTTGACATTTCAAGGCTTTTAAAAGGTCTTGATTTAGGGCTCACTTGGTAGTGCTTTTGAAAAATCAAAATTTGCTTATGAGACTAAGAAAAAGCTTTTAAACATATTTCGATAATTTTTTGAAGTATTTTGTTTGGGTAGAAGAGATTTTAGAGAAAGTTGACATATGAGGCTTACTCAGAAAGCTCTTCTATAAGAAGCAAAAGTCCCGTCAAATTGACCATAAATACTACATGACTTTTAAGGATTTTTAACTAGTATTGATTGAATATAGTTAAATATTTTAAATTTATAAGGTCTTTGAAAATCTAAATTGAATATTCCCCTAAGAAATTTATATGCATGAAGAAAGAGATAAAGATAAAAGGGAAAAATCGGAAACTTTTCAAATAGATAGTCTTGAAATGGTTTGTCTGAGTTTAGAATTTAAAGTAATTGTTAGGACAATGTTATATTGACAAAATTTTAGATAAAATGATTATAAAAGAGTTATAAAAGTCAAGGTTTCTTTTGTGTATAGATAAATTAGGAGTTTTTGGGTTCGAGTATGGAACATGGAGAATAGTCGCAGGATTTACGGTAACATGTCGTTAGTTGATGCTCGAGCGGAAAATGAAAAATCATTGTTGCCAAACTCTTCCCTCCTGTTGCTAGCCTGGCGCTTGAGCAGCGATATTTTTTGAAAAACTCTAGTTTGCGATTTTTAAGAGTTCTATCTATCCTATACTACCTAAATACCTTTTATTATAACTAACCAGTGCTCATTACTTTTTGGTGTGGTTGATCATTATAATACATCCTCATAACAAAATTCCAAAATCTAATGACATATCCTTGTATTGAGATTAAACCTTTGATTATTGAGATCAATCAACTACAAGTTGTGAAAACACATCAAATACAAATAATCCAAAACACTGACTTCCTAAATATAAACAAGAAGGTACTTTCTCAATAACTTTCAGAGATTGCTGAAAATTGAGGGGAGTTGGACCAGAAGCGCAGGAAGAGTACAAGAACAATGTGTTTTGATGATCCACAAGAGATAGACAATTCCAAAAGATCGAGAGTAGGTTTGAATGAAGCACGTTCCAATGGGTTGTGGTGATTGTATGAATTAGATCAGTGAGTCTAGTAAGTTTTCTAGGCTGCATCATACTGTAAGTTCTTATTATCTATAGTGGATACTACTGGCTTGGTCTCAGAGTTTTTACCAAGTTAAGGATTTTCTCCGTCATCAATTTTTTGTGTTGTTTATATTATTGATTTCATATAAAATGACAATTGAACATAGGATAGTTAATTCACGTGAATTGGATCTAGAGTAATTAGTTTTGTGGCTTGTTGCAATATTAACCAACAACGATTTAAATTTCGTGTTATTCACCTATTCACTGCCCTCTAGGTGATTTAAGGTCGAACTAGTAACTTTCAAGTGGTATCAGAGCTTAGTAACGATCCTTGACCCAAAATTTTGTGTAGATGGGTCAATCAGTTTCTGATTCGAGATCTGAGTGTGACATGAAAATTCGGGAGGCTTATCACCAATTGTCTGAGGAGTGCCTTAAGTTGAAAAAAGCAAATTACTCTGTTTTTAAAAAAAATTGAATAATCTTGAATTGGAAAAAGGAGAGTCTTGTAGCCAAACTTGAGGGATCCATTAAAAGTTTGAATGAATTAAGAGTGAGAAGAGTCTATGTTAAGGTTAAATATCTTATAAGTGAACTAGAAAAATCAAATACCCAACTCCAATCTTTTTATAGCGGATATAAGAAAATTGATAACATTATAGGTTTGAATAAAACAATTAGGGATAGAAGAGGTGTAGGCTTTAATGAAACAAATTCCCATATTGCTTCTTCAAAAAATAAGTTTGTACCTATCTCAAAGCCTAATATTCAAAACTTGAGACCTAGAGTTACTCCTAGGTTCATCCCCATGTGTCATCATTGTGGTAAGGTTGGACACATAAGATCTAAGTGTCGCAAGCTCTTGAATACGAATAAGACCAAGAATATAGGTATCCAAGGACCGAAATTATCGGTACAACATAAATTTGCTCTACCTAATGTTCAAAATTTGAATTCAGGATTGTTCCTAAATTAATTCCCATATGTCATAATTGTAGTGTTTTAGGTCACATTAGACTTAAATACTGTAAGCCCTTGAATAGGAAAAATAAACAAGATCTAACTAATCATGTTAGATTCTTGACTAATCAAGTGAGTCATTTGACTGAGTTGATGACTCAATTGACCAAGATTACATATTCTTCTAAGAAGAATTGGGTAAAAAAGAGATAACTCACAAGTCAACGTGATGATTTACATCACAGTATTGCTCGCATTGCTCTTCATGGTAAGAGCGTTTCCGTGTCTCATTGAGTAGGTAGTTTGAGTACAAACATCTGCATTATTCATATTATCTACATATTCATGCATGCACTCTAATATTTTTTCTATACTTTTTGGACATATTATTTTGCTATTAGGTACTAGTTAGGTTCATAATTAGTAAATGAAATTTTCATTAATTTGTTTATAACTTGTTTGGAGTACTTGGTATAGGTTATTACATATATCTTATGCACTGTACACATTAGACTCTTGTGAGTGGATTTTGACTGTGTTAGAGATTTGGGATAACGGTCATTTGTGTGGTGAGTTGATTTTAAATATGGAATGACATTTAAACTAGTTGACCTAAACTCTTGTCCATTATGTTTAAAATAAGTTATGTGGGAATAGTTTACTTGTTTATGAATTATGCATGTACAAGGAAGCAAATAACTGTTCATTATGATAAAGTTGAAATTTATGAAACATTCAAAAAACAGTTGGTCTCAAAATTGGAAAATATTTGTTCTCATATTATATATTTTTTTGCATAATTTTTTGAATCATTATACATGTGTATATTTTTTTATTCATTTCTATTAGTGTTTGATAAGATTATTACATGTAATTCCTTTGTTATTCATGACAAAAGGGAGAGAGGTGTGTATTTATTTCAGGGAGTTGATTATATAAGTTAGGGGGAATTTTAAATTTTTTGATTGATAGATGACTCAGGGGGAGTCATCTGATATATATTTGCTGAAATTTTATTATTGATATAGTGTTTTTTTTGTCTATATTGATATAAAATTCTATGGTTTATTTCTAAGTCTAAAATTCACATAATATTGCTTACTTTGGTGTTACACATATTTTATTATGTTTTTTTTTTTTATATTTAACTTAGTTATATGATTTTGGTTTTGACAGTGTCCTCTTGCTTTTCAAGTGATATTGTGGTTTTGATAGTTTCTTCTTACTTTTCACGTAATATTGTGGTTTCCATGTGTTTTAGGAAACGGGCTGACAAAGTATTTAGTCAATATAATGTTGTAATTGAATTATATTAGGAGTTTATAAAGTTGTAATCAAAGTCAAAATAGGATTTATTGAGTCCTAATTATAGCAAAAGAGTTGGGGTTAGTAGTATAGTTCTTGTATGAGTCCAAGATGTCCAAAAAGATCACATATGATTATTGAAATGCAATTAGAAATCTAAAGAGCGTCAAAGAGCAGCACAAGTTATGTTCCAAATTCTCAATCGCAATTTGCAATGCATTATTCACATAGAAGACCTTGGAATTTGGACAAGGATACATCTAGAAGAATTGTATCCATTTGAGTTAGCTTTCCAACACATTTTAAATCACCTCAATTCGACATTAGGAGAGAAAATTACGATGAAAATACTGACGATTACTCAACTTCTGCTCGCCTGTCGCTGGATTAGAGCTCGAGCGACGTGGTTATCTAGGAACAATAATATTCGATTTTCAAGCTGATTTTAGTTCCTTTTCATCCCAAACACCACCCATTATAAATATACATCCATGGGACGTTCAAAAGTGTGCTGAATCATATTAATTTCATAGAGATTAATTCTTTGACGATTCAAAACATTCATTGATTTCAGGATTCAACCACCACATATTACTTAATCCATAAATTCTTCAAAAACATATTTTGTTGATCAAGACACATTGTTTCATATAAAACCACAAGATCAAAACACATAAGATCTTTTGATCAAACACCAAACCATTTAATCCATCGAAAATAAATCGATACCAAGGATCGGGAGCTGTTGCAGAAACACAAATTCAGGAGGACCAAAGAGAGGTTTCACGAGTCAAGATATGGTGTCAGGAGCATGTAGTTCAAGAGGGCTAAGGTATAAATCGGGAGTAGGGATTTATTTTGAAAGAACACACCTTCAGTAGGATTAAGGGAGACTATAGGATTTGAGGTCAGAAGTTCTACAAGGTAGATAGGCCTAAACCGTACTATAAGTTTGCTTCGATTTATAGTAGATTTTTGACTTGCAATGTGCCCGAAGTTTTTACCCAATTGAGATTCTTCGTGATCAATTCGACGTTCTTTATTGCTATTATATTACAAATTATGGTAATTCAACATATAATAAATTGTTGTGATTGATTCATCTAGAAATAATTAAAAAGTGACTTGTAGCTTTTAATTGTGTAATTCCGTATGTTTGGTCTAAATATTCGGCTAATTTAAAACTTTCAGTGAGATACCATTGGTGCTAGCATCTATCGCTAGATTTGAGTTGCATAAATTCAGATCCATTATCAAGCTACCTCTACAAGTAGCAGAACTCTCATTTAAGTGTCAATAATTGATTAGACCATCTTTAAAATATGGACATGAATTGTTTGGGCTCCATTTTTGAAAAGTTTTCGAATACATTTTTAACTACACATTCTTTCAAAAATAATATTATACGAAAATCCAAAATTTTTCTTATTTTCTAATCACATATTCTTTAAAAATTCACTATTTCAAAATACATTTAAAAAAAAAAAACTCATTTTAATGGACCCAAATAGGGGGTTTAGTTTTTGTTTGAGAGAGACTTTTTTGGAAAAAGATGATTTTTTAGATAATGTGAGATTAAAAAATGTAGAGAAGTTATTGAATCATATGAAAATAAATTGTTTAGAGTACAACTGAAAAATAAGTGTGAAGAAAAATGATTTTATAAAAAATGTCACCCAATCAATCTCTTAAGATGACATATTATTTAATGTTATGATTAGATCATCTTATAAGGATATAAGCCTCAATTAAAGACATCTATAACTGTTATTATAGCACCAATAATGCTACATTATGGAAATTGATTATAAAGATGTACTACTATATTATTTTTATTATCATTAGTAGTATTATAATTTTTTTTTTTACTTTTATAATCGTATATGAATATTATTAAATATTTTTGTAAAACAATATTTTCATTATAGCTATTTTAAATGAACAATAATTAATATATACAAATCACAAAATTTATAAAATTACAAAATAAAAAAAAGCATTGAAAAGCTACTATTTTGTTGCTTCTCAAAATTCGCAGTTGATGGTACATATCCTTATATAATCAATTTCTTTTATCAAAATTTACTAAACATCTAAAGTAACTTTTGATTGTTTTGACAAACTTCTCAATCTCAAGCTTAACCATATTTTATTATTCTCTCGATTTTATAACATGTTATCAGCACAATATTCAAACACTTAATTAATTTAATTAATGTGATTTTTCATTTGAAAATAAAAAAAAATTGAGATCCAACTATTAACTCTTATCATAAGAAGTCAAAATATTGTGTATCGAATCATAATGGTGGTATACAACCATAAAGTTATCAATTGCTTGGAAATCCAATATGTTGCTTTCGAGCTATCAATTGATGTGATGTGGAAGCCACCTTTAAAGTTAGTGTCATCATGACCACCTAAAATATAAAATTGGGTGACCATGGTGAAACGTTATATGAAATTGGATGGCATGGTGAAATAAAATCAAATTTGGTGAACATGATAACACTAAGTATAAAGTTGGATGGTCATGATGAAATAAAATCAAATTCAGTGACCATGATGACACTAAGTCTAAAATTGGGTGACCATTGATGGATTTAATCCTCATATAAAGTGAACAATATTAACGTGGTATTAGAGCTCATAGTTCACAAATTTACCTAGCATGCTTCGAATTGATCATAGGTTCCAGAAATTTACTTAAAATTAAAGAATATCGGTAATAACTAGATTGAACATTGTCATCTTCTCTACACTCATCACAATGAAAAGAGTTAATTTTCCACAACCCAAATGCCAAACTATTGATGATTTGCCAATATCAAGTCTGCAACCATTTCTTATTCATGTACGAATTTCATTTTTTTCCTCCTGTGTGTTTGTAACTCCCAAATCAGAAGAACGTAATAAAAGGAAATGGAGTATGTGGAATTAATTTAATAGTGGGCTGTTTTCACTCAAATTCAGACGAGGAACTCTTCCTTTCAAATCATTTGCACAATACATGAGTTGGATCAACCCACATGGATGATCCATCCATTTCTAACATATTTCACTTGCATATATGTTGGGTTTGACCTGAATTCAATATAATCATCAAATATATCTTTCTCAAAATTTCAAGTTCATACTAGCAAATAGAACGTATGAGTACACTTGTAGAACACACAACACCTATTAAAGTTATATGTAGTCTATAAGAGAAATGAGATGTCTCGCTATAGTCCAAACTTATTTTTCTTAATGTATGTTCAAGTATTTTGAATCCTCAAATACCCAAAGAATATATAAACTTCTCACCGAATATTGTATTCAGGATTGTGTCCTAAGCCCCAAATGCCTAACAAATTGTCTGCCCAGTGAATACAATTTGAAGTGTTAGCCAAAACAGTCTTCCATTTGCTACAAATCCCTTAACTTTAAACTAAATTCTTTCTTATACATGTCTCGTAAGATTGTGTCACTCGTGATCATTGGCAACATACTAAAGTAGCAACACTAAAATAAAGTCTCAAGAAACTAGTTAAAAGTTCGTATATAAGTAAGGATACATATACCTTAGGGACTCACACAAAGAAGAATAAGGAAATCATTCTTTCATTTCCTATTGGTCGTCAAAACACATGTTTTGAAACATGTACTATGATATTTTCTCTCTTTCTTAGAGCATACATCATATCTATAAATCAAGCAGTCTTTACATATTTTTGTCGAGACATTATTTGGTTACCTAACTCGAGTCCTCCTTATATCCATTCCTTTATAAAATCACCTTGAAATCCATCTGGCCACTAAACATTTTTAATGGACAATGAAGTCCATTTCAATTACTTAATAGTAATCTCAGGGGTTTACATTTCTCAAAGAGGCATTTGCAAAAATTTTGATACCACGTTGACATGAGAATCGTCATCATGGTATCAAAATGGAAATGGAGTCATTATGATCATCACATGAATGTTTAAACTTTTCACTGCAAAGGCTAAATAAAATTTAAAGGTGCTCATATACGCTTTTGCAAATGTTTACATATCATATCGACATGACTATTGTTACCTTAATATCAAAATGACAATGGAGTTATTATGATCGTCACGTGCACATTTTACACTTTTCACGTTTGAAAAAATATTACTAAGGTTAAATAACATTTATAGTTGTCTTCATTCTCATATATGTTTTTTCACATGTTTTGATATCATATCGACATGAGTGTTTTTATCGTAGTATCAAAATGGTAGTAGAGTCGTTATGATCGTCAAATGCATGTTTGCACTTTCACATCAAGAAAAAATATTACTTTGTAAAAAATAATAGTTATATGTTTGCATTGCTCGTAGAGGCTTTTTCAAAAATTTTAATATCATGCTATATAAGTATCGTTATCATAGTACTAAAACAACAAAGTCTTTATGATCATCACATGCATGCTTTGAACTTTTCACACCTCGAAATAACAATACTAAGGCAAATATTTGTAGGGGTTTGCATTTCTCATATAGGATTTTGCAAGTATTTAAATACCATATCGATATGAGTGTCGTTACTCTAGTATCAAAATGGTAGTCAAATCATTATGATTGTTCCGTGCATTTTCACGTCCCGAAACAGCATTGATAAGGCTGAATAACATTTATAAGCATTTGTGTTTCCCATATACACTTTTGCAATCAATTTGAGTTAAACGACATGAGTGTTGTTATTGTAGTACTGAAACAACATTTAAGTTGTTATCATTGTTACCCATTACGTTTTACATTTTTCACATCTCTAACAAACATTAGTAAGGGTAGCTAACAATTTCTAGCATTTGCAACGATCATATATGGTTTTGCAAACATTTTAAGCCATAATGATGTGAATATAGTTATAGTAGTATTAAAACGGTAAATAAATTGTGATGAACTATTGCTTGCGCGTTTTGTAGTTTGCATATCTCGAAACAACATTACTAAGGAAAAAATAAAATTTGTAAGTATTTTCATTGCACATATAAACCTTTGTAGGTGTTTTGAGCTATACTAACATGACTAGACAGGCCAGTTTTCACACAAAAGGTCGTATTGCCTTCATTTTGGAATTCAATCTTTCATGGAACAAGGGTGTACTAGTAAAGATTGAATACATCTCTGGATAGATCGTGGGAGTATTAGTAAAAATTGTTACATTACTAGATAGGGTATGCTTGGAGGTCATATTGTTGTCAAAGGTTCGCATTTTGGACTTCGAAAAACCTATTTGAGATTTGCATAAATTTACATTAACCAACACCGATGCTAATGAAGACATTTGGTTGTGATACTGGTACATCTTCTTGTTACTTACTAAAATCACTCTTAAAAATGAGCTAGAAGAAAAAAATGAAGAAATTTATAACATAGGAATGTTTGACTTCAGAGTCAAGAAGGATAATCAAAGTTGTTGAACAAACTATTCTTATTAGACAAGGTTTTGAAACCATAAGGTTATTAGATCTAGGTACTGTAAAATGGAGAGAATATAAATTCTTACATATAGGGTTGGTACAAATAGCCCTTAAATCCCTCATTAAAGAAGTAAATGCGATTTTACTTGTAACTTGAGTGATTGCAGGCATTTAAAATTTAATGATAGTTTACTTGGTTAAATTGAAACCAGTTTACGTGATGGCCTTTGTTTATTTTAACCGCCTGATTTCCCTGTGCCTCAATCGGATCTGAATCTATTAGATGTTTTAACTTTAAACATTGAGTTCAAAGGATACGAAATAAAAACATTAAGTGATCATGTCGCTATAATCTATAGAGTATCTAATAAATTTAAAAACAATTTAAGCCCAAACTCCAAAAGGGTTAGTAAGAAAGGCTCACCAACGATGATTGAGACCAATGTTACAAAGTCTAGATCTGTTGATGCGAATCCACATAGCAATTGAAGCTATGAAACCCATGACATGTTGAGAGCACGTATCACCACAACGAGTTTTTAAGTTCCTTTAATAAAGAAATATCCAAACTGGGAAGAGGTTTGTTAGTTCTTACTAAAACCCTCTCAATCTCACATTTTTTTTGTATAGAAACCCACTTTTGATTTCTCTCTCATCTCAATAGACTCTCTTTCTTTTATCTCTTGTGGCTCTACTTTTTTTCTCTCACAATTAACCATCTCACTATCTTCTCTCCTAATCTATTTTCGCCTTTCTTTGTTTTTATTTTCTTCCTCACCTCTCAATCTCAATTGGTACTCATAAACTTGTTGCGGTGTTACTGGTACAACAGTAATAGCTCTCTCATTTTTTATAAAGTTGTACCTATTTTTGAATCCTTCGTGTTTAACATTCCTATCATACTGCCATGGCCTTCCCAACAAAATGTGCCCAGCATGCATAGGAACTACATCACACATCACTTCATCACTATATCTCGCAATTGAGAAATTCAACAAAATTTGCTTACATGCCCTAACCTCTCCACATTCATCTAACCACAGCAATTTATAAGGCATATGATATTTTATCGTAGTCAATCCTAATTTCTCAACAAGTGTAGGACTAGCAATATCACTATAACTACCCCCCATCAATAATCAAACTACATACCTTATTTTTAACTTGGCATCTAGTATGAAAGATGTTCTCCCATTGCTGTTTCACATCATCCAATTTAATTTGTGTATTGAGAGCACACATCACCACAAGTAAATCACCTCTTATCGGGTACTCTACTCCATCACCATCACTATTATCCTCTAATGTGGGCATATCATCACCATCATTATCTCTCACCACTTCTCCGTTGTCACGGAAAATCATTGCCCTTTTGTTTGGACATTGAGAAGCAATGTGCTCCGATCACAAATACCAGAACATTTGATATCTCGATTCTTAGAAGGTTGGGAATTCGTTTTAGGTGTAATTTTGCTAGCAACTTCTTCCTTTCCCTTTATGGTTCGGCCGTACTATTCTAAACAGTTCTATCACCTTTATTGTTATCCCACTTCGATTTTCAAGAAGAATTAGAACCCAAAGAACTCGATCAATAACTAGTTGTCCTTTTCCTTTCAATTGCCTTTCCATTTTCATAACTACATGTAGCATATCATCCAACTTCACATAATGTTGCAAGTCTACCACATTAGCTATCTCTCTATTCAAACCATTCAAAAACTAGGCTATGGTGGCCTCCATATTCTCCTAAACATTCGCTCTAATCATAACAATTTTCATCTCCTTGTGATAATTCTCCACACTCCTAGAACCTTGGTAGAGGCTTTGCAATTTTTGATGAAACTCCCTATACTAATGATTAGGCACGAACCTCTTTCGCATGATAGCCTTCAATTCTTCACATACATTAATAGGTCTCTCACAGTTTCTTCTCCTAGATGTTACTACTTGATGCAACCAAATGATAACATAATCGGTAAATTCAAATACCGCAATCTTTACTTAATTTCCTCCAAGCAGTTGTAGCAATCAAATATCAACTCTACTTTCTTTTCCCACTCCAAGTATGCCTTCGAATCACCCTTTCCTTTGAATGAAGGAATTGTCATTTTGATATTTCCCATACTTCTATCAACACCATCTCTACCCCTCATTTAATGCTTAACTCCTCTATCCTTCATTCTTCCTAATTTGACATCCACCAGTGCATCCTCATTAATGTCACTATTCACTTTACATTCATCATTAAAATCCGCTCTATGATCCTATCTACTTTGCTTCCTTGTGTTGGGAACTTCTCTAGGTTGTTCCCTATGCAAATTAGGAAGAAATGTGTCTTGCCTCTCTGTCAACGCCTCTTGCCTGTCCATTCTATCTTTTATATCACTAAACAACCTTTCAAATCATCATATCACCTCTTCCATCATGATGACTTGACTATTCTTTCCACTTGAAGTAGAATCGTCCTTATCAGACGTCCTCAATTTAGTTTAATATTTGCCTTACGTGTGTACACTCATGTATCACTCAATTTGGATTTTTCCCTTTATTAGTCTTATCACTCTACATTTTTCTACTCAATACTTTCTTGCAAATGTTTCAAAGAATTAATTCGATCTCAATCAAAATTTAACCCTTGTGTAGTCCAAACAAAGAATTGAGTAAGGAAAGTGATCTAGAATGATTCAAGAAGGTAGAAATTTAAACTTTGAATGAAACACTAAAGATAAATTCAACAAAGTATTTCTTGAATTCAAATTGGACACTTTTGAATTTGAAATTTTTTTCACACTCAAAAAAAGAAATTGTATGCTGGTGGCAGTTTTTGGAATTTTCATTTTATTTTTTGCTCGAAAATTCAACTAGATAGCAGCAAACGAAACAAAATTTTATTTGGATACTTAACTAGCACACAAACAAGTTTTGTAATTTTATAGATTGGAGACAAAAAAAATTGAAGAATGCGAGGAACATAGAGAATGAAAAACAAAGACCGGAAAAAACGAAAAAAAAGGATATAACCTTGATTTTTGGAACCTTGCTTCGATACCAACTAATGCGAACTCACGTAATAATTGAAGCTACGAAAATCACGCCAGATTAGATGAAACCCATGAAAGCCAAGATTGACGTTTGAAAACTCGACCCAATAATTATTAAATCAAAGAACCAAGACAATCGCCTATAATATCTTAACCTTGTGATTACAAAACTTATGGACCTTACTTAAATTGATGAACGCCACAAGAATTTAATTCTTGATAAGTTCAAAATTAATTGAATTTAGAATAAGAAGAAAGCAATAAGCCTTGCAATAAATCTTTCAATAGTTGTTTCTCTTACAATGAATGGAATGAACCCTACTTATATGGAACCCACAAAACCTACTTAAAAAGGGAATTAACTAAGATTCTTTCCAAAAATTGAAAAATCCACCCCAGAGTTGTGCTACGCAGCTGTATAGTGTATGAATATGCAGCTGCATAGTTCATACAAAAGTGTTACTCTGATTCTCGATATAAAGGCAAGCCTATGCGGTCGCATAGTTATTTTTTTCAGCTTTCTCATCCGCTGCTTGGACCAAGTTGATCTATCTTGTTTTATATTCCAAGCCCAACATGAAACTTTTCATTTTGTTTGTCGTGATCAATGTTTCGTCCACTGTAGTTTGAGCAAGTAGTCACATTGCTTCTTTGACCTGCTTTACTCGCGACTATAGACACTTTTTCAACGATCAATGGATCCTTACTCGGACTTATCCTCGTATCATGGATCACATAGCATTTGGACTTGGACTTTTAAAGTGGATCAACATCCGAATAGGTTATCATCTTTTTGTCGGGATTTCCATTATAGATGGTGGCATAAAATTGATAACAGTGAAATAGTTTCAAAAATTTCTGAATCGTGTAAAGTTTGGAAAAACCTCTTTAGAGGGAATCAAACCAATCCTATTTCTGAAGAGAGAGAAAACTTTGTGGAAGACCAACCTCAATCGGTCAAAAATGGGATTACTAAAGATAATACACTTTTATATCCCCTTAAGTTAAACAAAATATTCTCGGGGTTATGATAGGAATTTTTGGAGACAAAGACGTGTCAATGAAGTTAGTCCAATCTGATCAGGATATTTCAATGAAATCAATAAAATCTGAAAAAGACCTAAGTTAAAACAGAGCATGCGGGTCCTAGTTCCTCAAATGGAAAAGAACTTTTTTTGGAAGAGCATGACTTTTTAGAAGATACAGATGATGAGAATGAGGATTATACTCCTTAAAATGAAGACATGGAAGACTACCTAGGAATGACAGAATTATATTACCAAGATGGAAAATTTAATCTATCTAAGGGTCCGTTTGATTGTAAGGGTGGAAAATATGTAGAAAGAAAACGAATTTCAGGGAAAGTGATTGCCTAGAACTTATTTTGAAGGGAATTATTAATTAAATGTGTTTGATTGATATAATTTTCCACCCGGGAAAATTTTGAAATTTTGGATCTTTTTATTCACGTTCGGCTTTATTTTATATGGAAATTGTCCATTAAAGTGATTTTTTTTTTAACATTTGGTTATGAAGTTTGTTACCATTGCCAAAAAGTTTAAAAAAAAAAAAATGCTCGTAAACTATTTGTTCACCATTTTTTCATCAAAGTTTAGTGTTCGTTTGGTTTCGTTTTACAAAGAAATTGTCCATTAAAGTGATTTTTTTTTTTTTTTTTTACAATTGGTTATAAAATTTGTTCCAATTGCCAAAATATATCAATTCAATGATTACCTAGAAAAGGTGCACGTGGGAGCCGTTTTGGGAAAACTAATTTCATGACAAATTTATGGTATCAAAAAAGGCAAAAGTTGGAAAATGGGAATTCCATTTTCCATGGAAAATTTGGAATGACATGTGAGGACTTACGAGTTCCAAAGTATTGGCAGACCAAAGCTTAAAACTCTCAAAACCTTTAAACAAAACATTTTTCTTAGGGTGTATGTGAAGACTTAAGACTCCCGAAATTAGTGGAAAACAAGAGCTTAAAGCTCACAAGACATTTGGCTAAAGATACATATGATATATCATGTGTAGACAAAAAAGGGTTTCTGGATTTTGTGCAGGAAATCATGTGAAGACGTGATAAAAACAAGAAAATTACTAAGTTCAAGGAGGACTCCACGTGAAGACCTCTAAACTTCTGCTTATCAATTCACTTGGAAGAGGAAATTGAAGTTCAGAATCTCCTATATAAGGAGATATTTTTTTTCTATTTGGGTAAAGTCTTTTCCATTTTCAGCTCTATATTGTATTAGTTACTTTTGAGTTGCAAGTCAATTGTTAAAAAAGTGTCATATGTACTTTTTTGTCTTCCATTGTATGATATTTTGGGTGAACAAATAAAACTGAAGTTCTAGCATTCTGCTTGCATTTTAAGGAAGAGATTTTAGAGTGCTGAACTTATTTCTTATTTTGGGTTGATATCAAGTTTCTGCTTCTCCAGAAATTATGCTGGAACCTTGTAAATATTAAATTTAATCGTTGTTATTTTATATTTATCATGAACTAGTATTCTGTAATTAAAACTTTAATTAAAGAAAAAAAAAATTTACTAGTTTTTAGATTATTGCTTTTTATGTTTTAATTTACTTTTATTAACCTTAATTAAGTTTTCTAAGTGTCAAACTTTACTACCACCTTTTTCAGGACAAGATTAACAAGGCTAAATATTATTTATAGGTATTTGTGTACTCATATTAGCTTTATTAAGCATTTTGAGTCACGCTTACCAAAACAACAATGCAATCATTATGATCATTACCTGCATATTTTGGACTTTTCACATCTCAAAACAACATTACTAAGGATAAATAATATTAATAGGTGTTTGCATTGCTCATATGTTTTTGTCAAGAATATCGATACCAAATCAACATGCATGTCATTATCGTAGTATTGAAAATGCAGTGTAGTTATTATCATTACATGTACATTTTGCATTTTTTCATTTTTAAATAAACATTACTAAGATTAAGTAACATTTCCAGACATTTCCATTGCTTATTTATGATTTTATAAGTTTTTTTAGGTGTAATGATGTAAATATCATTATCATAGAACTGATACGTCAATAGAGTCAGGATGATTGTTGCCTGCATATTTTGCACTTTGACATCCAAAATAGCAATCTTAAAGGTAAATTATGTTTATAGGTGTTTTAAATGCTCATATATACTTATGCAAGCATTTCCCATATCGACAAAGTTAGGTTATCATAGTATCGAAATGACAATAGAGTTGTTATGATCATCACATGCACGTTTTGCACTTCCTGTCTCGAAAAAATATTACTATGGCTACATAACATTTATAGGTGGTTGCATTGCTCATATGGGCTTTTGCAAACATTTTGAGTCTTAACAATGCGACTGTCGCTATCTACTATTGAAATAAAAGTGTAATCATTATGATTATTACCTACACGTTTTGCATTTTTTAAATCTCGAAACAACATCATTAAGGATAAGTAACATATCATGCATTTTCAATGCTCATATATGTATTTTCAAATGTTTCGAGCCATAAAAATAAGAACATCATTATCGTAGTACTAAAACATCAATGAATCTTGATGATCGTTGCCTACACATTTTTCACTTTTCATGTCTCAAAATGATATTACTAAGTCTCTATAAAATTATAGGTGTTCGCATTGCTCATATACACTTTTGCAAAGGGTAATTAGCACATAACGTCCTCACCTTTCATTTTTATTGTGGAAAACGTTCATACCTTTCATTTTTTGACATTTTCACCCTTATTTCCACCTTTCATTGCTCAAAAGGTCATTTTCACCTATTTTTACAATTAAAAATTATGAAATGACCAATATACATTCTCTTTAAATAAAACAAAAAGAAAAAAGAAAAAAACTAATTGCAATCATAGTCCCAATTTTTTTAAAAAAGTCCAAATAAGTCACAGATAAATTATTTAATAGGTAATTAGCACATAATATCCATACATTTCCCTATTATTGCAAAAAACGTCCCTACCTTTTTTTTTCCATTTCACCATTAAT
>CAIGRP010094253.1:0-24249 GCA_903798385.1 Fraxinus cuspidata | reverse complement strand
GTATATATGCAACAGTATCAAACCGGTTTGAAACGGGATGAATGTGAAAATCAATGTGACAAAAATGAACAGTGAATCTGACATTGACTCTTTTAAGGGAATGAGGGATTTCTCTTCGTCACTTGCTAGCCTCTCTTCAATGATAAAAATAAAGTCTTTCACGTTCTCGACCTTCCTAATGTTATAAGAGACTTCAAAGATATCATCCCAAAACTCCCTGAATTAAGGGGAAAAAAAACAAATTTTATCCCTGGATTTCTTTAAGGCGCGACCTGGAAATTTGTATAGGCCTCCACCTAGTTATGTCCCAATGAGTCATCAGAATTTTTTCACTCTCCTAATATCCAATTGAGGCAATTTAAAGTTCGTTGAAAAGTTAGCACAAACGGCTATAATGCTTCTAGAAATATCATTTTTTTCAATTCAAACTTTTCCTATATAAAAAATGAGTCTTACTCTGAGACTGAAAATAAAAAGCATAAATTTTTCAACTGAAAATTGATATGTAAGAGTACTTTGACTACATTTCTTTGACTTATTTTCTCATCAAATTGACCCCTTGCACTATCGAATTTTCATCAAAAGGTCCGATACAATTTTGGGCCTCTTACAATTGAGCCATTTTTCTACAATTCCGTCATTTATGTCGATTTGTATCTAAGAAACACAATACATATAGAATTAAGTCATAATCAAAATAACTAATAAATATTCCAACTTTAAGGGACAAATAAGTGTACGAAATACGCTTATCATCGATGATGGTGGTGACCATGGTGAGGTGATGGTGTAATAATTCTAAATTATAATTTAAAAAAAATACACATTTAATAGCAATAACACATAGTTTAACAATTTAAAAAAAAAAAAATTGCATATACTGTAACATGATTTAAGTATAAATTAACATAGAATATAAGTTCAAGCATAGTAAGTTATTACATGTATTGATAATGTAAGAAATTACGTAGTCAAAATACTCCATAAATTAAGATACGATAGTTTACATACATACACTGTCACAAAAAATAGCATATTTGAAGTCAAAACTGATACTTGAAATACTTCTTAATTTACCTAATTTTTGAAACTGGAATAATTGTAATTATGAAATTAACCCAATTTTAAGAATGAGACGATTATCATTAACATTTTTGAGCTTCAACGAATTATTAACTTAATTTTGGGCTTTGAAGAAGAATTAGCTTAACTTTGGGCTTCAAGTACAATTTTCCATAATTTCAAATATTATACTATAACATAATTAGCATGTTAGTAGAGTTTGAAATAAATATCCTTTCTAAAATTAAATATTTCTTTTACACAACTAAATTATAATTTTTTTTTTCTATTGCATTTCCAGTCCTCCTATATTTAAAGGCTTGTGGTACAATACACCCCTCCTTTTAGACCCATTGTGTAATACCCCACCTTTTAAAATTGACAAAAAAATCTCTGTATAGAAATTGAGGTGCAAAAGATAACCTTTGAGGTGCAAAAAACCCTCATATATCATCTTTAAAGTCCAATTCATCCTCTACCGACTAATTATGTTCAGTTAGACGTTAAAAACTATAAAATTGGCCAAAATTTAAAAGGAATTATTGTATATGTGGTCTCAAACTTTTTATTTTTTTACAACTCACACCCAAATCTTTTATTTGTACCACTTACAATTTCAAACATTTAAAACTTTATTTTCTTTTCCAATAAAGTTTGGCCATTTCTTCCCCAATTAAAAAAGAAAAAATAGTTTTATATATTTGGGATTGTGAATGGTACAAATAAAAGATTTAGGTGTAATTTGTAAAAATAAAAACTTTGGGATCACACTTACCATTAATCATTTTAACTTTGGCCATTTTTATTGTTTTTAATGCTGAACTTAACGAAATTGGACGGTAAGGGATGTATTGCACTTCAAAGAAGATACAATGGATTTTTCGCACCTCACGTTTCATATGAAATGTTTTTCACCAATTCCAAAAAGTGAGAGTATTGCACAATGGATCTACAAGATGGAGGTATTGCGTCAATACGTTATTTTTAAAAATAATATTTCAATTCGTCATGTTTTGTCTCATCATGACTTCCAATTTTGTTTTCCATGCAACCTAGTTCATAGGTATTAATACAATTTTTATATTACCTTTGCTTTCTTATGGTCATCACTTTTGCTTTTGACTCTTAGATATCCGGAATTGTTTTTATTTATTGTGTCTTTTGATAAAGATGATAATTTAATTTCATAGAACACCTAACATGAACGGATCTATATGAGCACAAGGAGTCAGTTGTCAAAAAAAAAAAATTAGTTCCTAATTATTTGAGGAAGAAATGGAGTTTTTATTCATTTTTAGTACTTTACGTTAACATGTTTTTTAATTAAAATCAAAGTTATAAAATATCGGGATTTTCCGGACATTTTAGCGTGTAATGCTACTCTAAACAATAATAGATTTTTTAGGTAAATTTCATTCGCGATAACTATACTTTCACTTGATATTGATTAGGTATTCCTACTTTAATTTTATTCAAACGAGTAACTACATTTTTTTTTATTTCAATCGGGAAACACCATTTTAATTTAATTTTGACTACGTGACTACATTTTGATTTGATTTCAACTAAGGTAACTTCAACCAACTCCACCAACATAAATTGATAATGTGACAATCAATAAATATAATCATTACATATAAGTATTAGTTGCTCACATGGAATAAGTACGATTTTAATGAAACAAACGACGACCATCAATTTTTTTTTTTTTATAATATCATGTTATCAATTTTCATCTGTTTAAGTTACAAAATTGGACAAAGTTACCATATTTAAATCAAATTAATGTATAGTTATCCAATTGCACAAAATTTAAAAACATTTACTTGATTGACACTATGTTGTTACCACGAAGGGAATTCAATTGATTTCTTTCATTTTTACCTATAGCACATTTTTAACATTCTTGTCATTAAAATATATTCTCAATAATATAAATAACCTAGTGACAGAAAAGAAATTCGTTTTCATTTCGTATGAGGATTGAAAATAAATACTTTCGAACCCTAACAATCAAAATAAAGGTAAATTAATTTATATAACCAATTGAAATGCAACTTACATATGTCAAAAATATAAAAATCAACACGTAAATTTTAAATTAAAGAAAAAGTACATTTGGACTGCTCATTCTCATAACTTTTCCCTGGCTTTAATTTAGTACTTTCCCCTTGTAATATTTATATGATTTTTATTCAAAAGAAAGCTTGGTTTTGAACCTGTAAAGAATCTTCTTCTTCTTTGAAGTGGGATTGTCTATAGTCAAAGCTACTTTCCCAGGCTCTTCAACTTTAAAGCTATCAGAAATCACTTGTTCTTGAGTTGAGTAAATTTTTCTCATTTTCAGTATTATCACTGTGTATTCATCTTCTGCACTTGGAACAAATTCAGCACCATAGCTTACATCCCATCCCACCACTGTTATCTCCCAGCTCACCAAGCATGCCTAAAAATCAAATATAAATTGTTACATAAAAGCAAGAATAGACAACAGAAAAAATAAGAAGAAGAAAACACAAATCTACGTGGAAACCTTAGACCAAAAAAATCACGGATAGAAAAGAAGAAAAGTCACTATGTCAATGAAAATGTACATAATAGATTACATAAAATGATGTAGAGGGAAAATATTGGATGAAAAAGTTGATATGTTTTAAACTGACAAATGGTAGAGTGACATGTTGTATCATGTAATCAATTATATAAATCTTGATATACATGACGTAGATTCTATTTTAATTTTACCACAAGTGTCGCATCGTAAGTTTTTTCGGTCGGGCCAAACGAAATTTGAGTCATCGCACTTAATATAAATGATCACTCAATTAAGATTGAGTAAAAGAAATAGAACTAGATAATTGTCTACTCGTTTGTTGCTCTTTTAGATAACAGTGTTGATTTTTTCTTTCTTTCTTTCTCTTTTTTTTTTTTTTTGGCCAAACCGCATCAAAGATGGAATATTTATTGAAACTAAAATAACAGGAAAACTTATAGGTGACTACTAATGGATGCAATTATATGTATTACACAAATGATCATGACATACATTTAATTTTTAATTAGAGATAAGAAGAAAGAAAACCCATAATCTCAGATCCAAGTTAGTGATTTATAGATATTATTCAAAGTCAAATTAATAAATTTACCAAAGGATAAACCTGTTTGAAGAGGGCCTACGTGGCTCTGTTCAAACAGGGGGCAAAAGCATTAATTTAACACAGACAACTGTTTACATTCATCCATGGAGACTATGATCATAGCACAACTCACCTGATTGACAGGAAATTCCACAATGTGCGTGGCTGAAGGCCTTAAGATAACTTCAGTAACTGAATCAGCTGTTCCATAATCACCATCTTTGCTTAACCCTCCATACTGTGTTGGAACTTGCTCAGCGGCTATGTATCTATTGTACATGCCAATGAGTAGTAAAGTAAGTAAGTATCAAAAAAATATAAACGCGGGATTCGCGTATTCTTTACTGGTAAATTTAACTTAGCACTGACTTGAAAAGGGTTTCTGTAGATCTTGAAGGTCCAGCAACAACAAACTTGCCTTTGGTCCTCTGAGTTAGAAAAGGACTGATCATTTTGTTCATAGCTAGATACCACCATGGTACATTGATGAACACCTAAAATCATGCGAGGTAATACAAAATACTTAAATTCAAACTAAAGATCAAAATCAAAACAAACAAATATTTTACCTGTTTGGCAACAAATTCAGGATAATTGTCTTGAAACAATTGAAGGGCTTGTTTTGTGGCCTGCCTGAGCTCCCATTTATTAGGCCCAGGCGAGTTCTTAAGATCGTTAACCTGAATAATCGTGGATACGCCACTGGAGCTGAAATCCAATTTCCTGATGCTCTTTTCTAGGAACTGAATTCTCCATCTCAAGAATTTTTGCCTCTTTTGTTCGTCAGAAAATGTTCTCTGATAAAGCTCTTTGTTTTGAAATTCTCCGTAGACGTTGTAGCATACAGGATTGCCTTCTTTACTACAACCATGCATGAAAACTACTCTCTCCAAGTCAGTCCCAAAGTCTTCTTCAAGAAGCTGATCAATCCCGAATTCTTTTCTCCAACGTAGAGTGTTCTTGATCATGAAAAAAGCATCCTTGACCTTGAAGTCTCGGGCGCGCAAGAACTTCAAGAGAATTACATCACTTTTTTCATCTTCCAGTATCTTCACACCCCAGATGTATAATTCATCAACCTGCTTTAATGAAGATAGAGGCGCGTTTGCATTGCATAAATTCACTGCATCCTGTGGCTTTCTTTCTGAAGGAATTGGAGCTGAAACTGCAACAATGGTTTCTTCAATGGCTTCCACAGTTTTTGCACCATCATCATCCACAACAGTTTTTCCATTTTTCTCGATTAAATCCTCTGGAATTGAGTCTTTTTCTATTTCCTCTTTCAAATTTTTCTCAACTTCAGGCTCAACATTTATAGGCTTTTTATCCTCCTCCACCATGACCGGATTTGTTTCTTCTTTCGGAGACGAAGAAATGCCAAATTCATGCCTGTTGAGTGCTTCTCGAACAAGCTGTTTTAGCTCTTCTAATGCTTTCTTTTCATTTTCTGATAGTTCAGACGAAGCATTAGTTATCTCTTCCTTGACAGCATCAGCTTGAGGAGGTTTCTCTTCATTAAATACAATCGTCAATGTCTCCAAATTCACACTCTCGTCACAAGCGTTTGAATTTAATGGCATTTCGGGTTCTGGAACTAGAAGGGTCTCTTCCATTGCGGGTTTGTCGGGTTCTGGAACATCGGTGGCAACAACAACTTCTGATTCAACACATTTTGATTGTTCCTGAGCTGTCTTTTGAACTTCCTCAGCCATAATTTTTCTAGATCTGTGTTTTGTATGTGTATGTGTTTGGGAAGAAGAACGGAAGGGGTTTTATAAACGTATAATAGGATGATTGGTGGTGGGGTGGGGTGAGGGGGATGAGAGGACCAGTCTGGAAAGGAAACTCAAAACTGTACAGCTTTGATTCAGATTCTTCTTTCCTCTTCTCTCTCTTTTTCCTCATATTAGGGACCCATAACAATCTGTTGCAATATACCGTGTTCAACATAGATGGCCTACATAATCCCATGTATATTTAGGTGTAATTTTCCTTTCTGCTTTTTCTTTTATTATTATTTTTTTTAATGTTCTTCAATGTCGGCCTCCATCCTAGCAAACAAAGATGGTAATGATAAACTTTAAACTTTCTCGTTGGCTTAGTTTTTACTATTGCAACCAAAATGCCGAGTTATATGGTTTGTGTTGGTAGGATTAAAAATCTCGCTTGACATCCAAGCCCGTGGAATACAAGTGAAGCGAATACATTATTGAATGAAGGAGATGGTGAGAAAAGTACCATAGAAGTTTTCCAAATGTTCTTATGAATAGTCCTTTCAACGTTTTTCATCCATCACTTCGTCTCTTTCCATTTGGAAACTATCAATTTCGATGATATGGCTAACGAAATTGTTTAATTTACAAACTTAAATCATGATTATATGGATGGAAGACAACAGTAAAAGAACAGTAACTGTTGAGAAACGACTTCAGAAGCATAATCATTATCTGGAATTTTAGAGCTCAGTGACCATTAGGAAACAACTTTAAAACAATTGAAAAAATTTGAAGTTCTTTCAGAGTTGGAAAACAATGTTGAAAGTAGCTTGGAAGTCAAGAATTTTTTCCAATTGAAAGTGTGTTGAAATAATAGTGTGTTAGGTGTTTTATTCTTGTGCATTCTATAATTCTATTTATGCTAGACATCAATGTGTTGTTTAGTTTTAGGTAGATTAGTGTACACCAAAATGATTCATCATTATTTTTCTCTGTTCTTTTGTTAAATTAAAATTTATATGGGCCTAAATACTTTTGGTTGGATTGTTGATTGTACGGTGACCTAAAGTTTTTGTTTTAGATTATTTTTGGGCCCCAAAGTTAATACCATAATGCTAGTGGATGAAGCATGGCAGACAAAATAAATCATAAGGAGTAGAAAACAAGAACTCGCAAAATGGTCCCATGTGTGTCTTTAAAAATAAGTGATTATGAACGATAATTCTAAATGTGGTTGGAAGAGTGTTGGAAAATAATTTATTAAATTAATATATCAAAGCAATATATTTAACTTGAATAGAATTGTAACAACAATTCATAGATTTTAAGTCTAGTCAAATTTATATTGTATTTGAATTGGTTCAATTCCATAGTCAATTTGTGATTACAAATTCATTCATGGCTATTGTAATATTATTTGTGTTAAATAAAAAATTAAGTTAGGGTATGTTTAACATGACTTTTGAAAAAACAAAAGAAGCTTTTGGACCCGTTTGACTAATTTTATGAAAGAATTTTTAGTAGTTAGAAGAGCTTTTAGAGGAAGTTGGTCCAATATGACTTCTTTTAAAAGCATTCTGAGAATAAGAAGTGTTTTTAAAAATTAGTTTTCAAATAAAAGTTAAGACAGCTTCCTCCAAAAGCTCTTCTACTGGAAGCAAAACGGGCCCTAAAAATTTGAAACCTCCCCTATCCTAATAATATACAAGAAGGTATTCTCCTCCTTATTCATCTCTCACACACACACACACACACAAAAAAGAGAGAATTCTTTCTTCACTCTAAGTTTCTCTCCTCTTTGTTTCAAGAGTTTAATTTTTAGTAACTCTTTGTTCTAGCTCACTGATAGAATTTTGAGCATTCTTAGTTTGCTTAAAGTAGTGACAAGGTGTTAGTCAATTACTTTCAACATTTGTATCTTTGAAGACAAACGTCATCAATCCTCTTGCACCATATTGGGAGGCGAATCTGTCTTAAGAAAACTATGTACAACACAGTTATCAGTTCCTTTCATTACCAGTACTACCTCAATAACCATTTCCTCTAATTTTATTGTTATTTTGTTTATTGTAACGGTTCCTTCCATTATTTTATTTATACAATTCCAGCAGTATTTCTAATTTCCTTTTTATATTTTTCCTAACATCTTAAAATAGATTTGACTCAAACGACGAAGGAGGTGCCTAATTTTAAAGATTATTGTGAAAATAATATTCTCGTCAAAATTTATAAAATCTTGGAAACCAAAAGTTATGATACTGAGAAGTTTTGTCTAGGAGGCTGGACTTGTTGAGGCTGGGCCTACACCCTTCTAGTCTTCTTTAAAAATTATCTGTACAATTATATGTGATTATCGGGAAAAAAATGGCTTGTTTGAAAATAAGCAAATATATATATTATAAAATTAGCCTATTTTCGGTATTGAGAAAATAGCATAATTTTCAAACGGTTTTAAAAAACAACATAATTTTAAAGTTATTTGAAAAATAGCATAATTTTGAGATTTACCCCCACATTACTAAATATTTCAAAAATGGAAACTGAATCAACTAACAAGGATATGACTCAAACTGTGGATATTGAAAAATTAGGTCGTGAGATCTATTGTTGCTCAAGAGCTAAGTTATGTTGTGGCTCAGACTTTGGCTAAATTGCCAAGTCATGTTGTGGGCCAAACTGTGGCTGACCATACCGTAACTGTTCCAGTAATCATGGGGAAAATTGAAGAAATTCAATGACTTGAATTTCAAGAGGTCGAGGGAAAAAAATGTTTTACCTTATCATCTTGAATTTTGCGAAATTCTTGACTGAAATTGCCCCAAAACTCAATGAGGGTGAGAGAGATGTCCAAACAATCAACGAACTTGATGCTTGGAATCATTCGGATTTTCTGTGCCGAAATTATATCATGAATAACTTAGCGAAGTCACTTTACGACGTGTATAGTACGATGAAAACTGATAAGGAGTTGTAGGAGTCGTTAGACCTAAAATATAAGACCAAGGATGTTAGGGTTAAGAAATACATTGTGACCGATTCTTAGATTATAAAATGGTGGACTCCAATACGGTAATCAGTCAAATGTAAGAACTCCAAGTGATTCTTCATAAGATTCATGCTGAAGGAATGAACTTGAGTGAAACTTTCCAAGTGACTGAATTATTGAAAAGTTACCTCTGACATGGAAAGATTTCTAAAATTACCTAAAGTACAAGTGAAAAGAAATGAACGTTGAAGAACTGATAGTTAGGGTTCGAATAAAAGAAGACAACCGAAGTTCAAAAAAGAAAGGGTTCAATCTTGATGTGGCCAAAGTCAATGTTGTGGAACATGGTCAAAGTATTAAGACCTATAAAACCAAGTCTAGGCATCCGGTGGCAAAAGGATTAAGTTGTGACTAAAAAGTGGCATTTCTACGAAGAAGTTTCAAGGAAAATGCTTCAACTGTAACAAAGTATGCCATACGTCTTCAGAATGCAAATTGCTGAAGAAGAACAATAAGAAAGAAGCCAATGTGGTAGACTACAGGGCACATGATGTATCGGAGATGAATCTCGAAGTCGTCATTTCTGAAGTGAATATGGTGGATTCAAACCCAAAAGAGTGGTGTATTGACACCGGAGCTACGAGACATGTGTGATAGATAAAGAGCTGTTTACTGAGCTTGGAGCAATTGGGAATGGACAGAAGTTGTTCATAGGAAATTCAGCAACTTCTGAAATCAAGAGTCAAAGAAATGTGGTTCTGAATATAACTTCTGGGAAAGAGTTGACTCTCAACAATGTGCTGTATGTACCGAAAATTCGCAAAAACCTAGTGTCGGGGTCTCTTTTGAATAAGCATGATTTATGTATTGTGTTTGAGTAAGACAAAGTCATTTTGTCTAAAAATGGAATATTTGTCGGAAAATGTTATGCTTTAGATTGTATGTTTAAATTGAATGTAATGATTGTGAAGCCGAAAAATAATAAAATTAATTCTTATGCTTACTTGCTTGAGTCTTCCAGTTTGTGGCATAGTAGATTAAGACAGGTTAACTATGATATTTTACATAAACTAGTTAACTTGAATTGCATAAGTGCGTTCCATATTGATTCGAAACATAAGTGCAAAACTTGTGTTGAGGCAAAACTGACAATGTCATCCTTTAAATCATTTGAATGAAATACAGAACCACTTGATTTAATTCATAGTAACGTGTGTGATTTAAAATTTGTATAACCAAAAGGTGGCAATAAGTATTTATTTACTTTTGTCGATGATAACACAAAAGTCTTTTATGTGTATTTGCGTAAAAATAAGGACGAAGTTATAAAAAAAATTATTCTCTATAAGAATGAAGTTGAAAATCAACTTAATAAGAAAATGAAGGTGTTGAGAAGCGATCAAGATGGTGAGTATGAAACACTATTTGTTGAATTCTGTGCACAACACGGAAATACATGAAACCACATCTTATTCCCCTCAGCAAAATGGTGTTGATGAATAGAAAAATATTACCTTAAAAGAAATGATGATTGTAATGTTAGTAAGTTCCCTCAGAACATTTGTGGGGGCAGGGGGGGCGAGGAGCTGTGTTATTAATAAATTACCTTTTAAATAAGATATCCTGAAAGAAAACGGAAAAGGCCTCTTATGAATTGTGGAAATGAAGAAAGTCTTCCTATAAATACTTATGAGNTAAATAAGATATCCTGAAAGAAAACGGAAAAGGCCTCTTATGAATTGTGGAAATGAAGAAAGTCTTCCTATAAATACTTATGAGTGTGGGAGTGTCTTGCTAAAGTGGTTGTACTAACATTGAAGAAGGTCAAGATAGACCCAACAACTGTTGATTGCATCTTCATTGGTTATGCACATAATAGTAGTGCTTATCGATTTCTTGTGTATGAGTCAAACATTCCAAACATACACAAACATACGAAAATAGAATCGAGAAATATTTCATTCTTTGGACATCTATTTCCGTACAGATCCATAAAGGAAGCAAGCTCTTCTAAAAGGACGCACGTGACTATGATTTGAAATAGTTAGGATCAAGAACTAGAAGAGGAGGTTGAGGTTGGAACAAGACGTAGTACAAAACGAAGGACGGGAAAATCTATTAGTTTGCATTTTCTGACTTATATATTAGAAAGTGAACCTCAAAACTTTTAAGAAACAATGAATTCTTTAGAAGGACCTATTTCATTTTGTAAAATCATACATGGAAGCTAATAGACATTTCTCAAGGAGTAAACCACTAGGCAACAAATGAATTTTCAAAAGAAAAATGAAAGCATATGAAACTATGGAGAAGTATAAGACCAAATTAGTAATAAAAAGTTACAAACAACGAGAATACTTTGATTATTTTGATGCATATTCTCCAGTGACGAGAATAATATATATTAAGATGGTACTTGCAAATGCCGCTCTACAAAATCTTGAAATATATCAAATGAATGCTAAAACTGGCTTTTGGAATGGAGATTTAGAAAAAGAAATATATATGGAACAACCCGATGCGTTTTCATCACCAGGGCAAGAGAAGAAAGTCTGTAAATTAATTAAGTCATTGCATGGCTTGAAATAAGCACCCAAACAGTATCATGAAAAGTTTGGTAATGTGGATTTAAGATCAACGAGTGTAACAAGTGTGTTTATGTCAAAGATACTGAAAATGGTTATGTCATTTTATATCTTTACATATATGACATGTTTTTTGTTGGTAGCAATGATAGACGATTAAATCTACTAAAAATATGTTGAATTCAAGATTTGACATGAAATATATGGATTTAGCTGATATAATGTCTGGAATCAAAATTTCAAGAACAACATATGGACTCGTTTTAAGCCAGTCACATTATGTAGACAAAATTCTGAAAAAATTTAACAAAGATGATTATGGCGTGGTTAAAACACCGATAAATACAAGTCAGCATCTATCTAAAAAAAATGCAAATGTGTATCTCAAGTAGAATACTCTAGGATCCTCGAAAGTCTGATGTACTTGAGGAGTTGTACAAAAAATAATACATAGCTTACACAGTTAGTAAACTGAATAGACACACGAGTAATCAAGGAATTGACCACTAGAAATGAATAGTAAGAGTACTAAGGCACTTGAGATATACTTGTAACTATGAAGTGCACTATACTAGATATCCAGCAGTCATTAGAAGATATAGTGATATTAATTGGATATTTGATATAAAAGACTCAAAGTCCATTACTGAATTTATGTTCACGTTGAGAGGTGCAACTATATCAAAGAAATCATCTAAACAAATAGTTATAGACATATCTACAATGGAATCTAAGTTTATAGCTCTAGATAAATGTGGTGAAGAGTTTGAGTGATTACGTAACTTCTTAGAGAATATTCCGAGACGGTCTAAACCTGTGCCAACAATTTGCATACACTATGAAAATCAATTAGCTAATGGAGGGCACAAAATAACACGTATAATGGTAAGTCTCCACATAATACTATAATGCAACTACTCTCAACTGGAGTTATCTCAATTGATTATGTAAGGTCAAAAGATAACATTGCGGAAAATTATCGAAATGAATGAGACTTAAACCCTTGAACGAATGAGTTAATACTAAGAAAGCCCAACCAATTGATTGGAGATCCCAAAATCTAGGTTAAAATGAACAACCTAATTGTAAAGACTTAATTGAATTACTGTGGGGGATCTCACATCCATTCTTATAATATAATAGTGATGCCGTAAGGACGAAGGATAAGCAATAACCTTTTAATGATTCTTATGCTTCGAAGAACAGGCGAAGTAATATGAGTTACTTGTAATAAGAAATCATTTATATGAGAGAGAAGTGGAGTCGCTTCTAAGGGAATTGTGTGAAGCTCAATTCTTAGAATCTCTCACAGAACCCAGAAAATGTTTATGGCCAAAATGAACATAAATATGATAGCTGAGTTGTGTTAGAAAGAAGCCTATGTAGAGTGTGTTATCGTTTACACAAATGACAGATTAGTTCAAGAACATCATGTCTACTAATTAGTTATTAAAGTAAATATACTTACACAAGGGAAGATTCAAAGGGTAACACTTACTTATCCTATGCAGGTTTCGACCGTTGAATACTATCACCATGTCTTTTTGTCATTGTTGTTAATTTCATTCATGTGAGGGATTGTTGAAATATAAGATATTAAATTAATATATTAAAGTAATGTATTTAAGTGATGAAAGTGTAACAACAATTCATAGGTTTCAAGCCTAGTTAATTTGTATTTGAATTGGTTCAATTACATAATCAATTTGTGGTTACAAATTCATTCATGTATATTGTAACATTATTTTGTTAAATAATAAATTAACTAAGAATTTGAAATCTCCCTCGTCCTAGTAGTTTAAAAGGTGTTCTCTTCCTTATTCTTCGCTACAAAAATATTTCTTTCTTCACTTAAAGTTTGTCTCTTCTCTTTATTTCAAAAGTTTAGTTCTTAATAACTTAAATAGTTTAATTCTTTGTTCTAGTTTGGTGATAGAATTGTGGACATTCTTAGTTCATCTAAAGTAATAACGAGATGCTAGTCAACTACTTTTAAATGTTGTATATTGAGAGATAGACACCATTAGCCATCTTCCATCACAGTAGGAGGTAAATCTATTTTAAGGAAACTGTGTGCAACACATGACTCGATTCCTTTCAATACCGCTACTACCTCAACAATGATTTCCTCTAATTTTATTGTTACTTTATTTATTGTAATGTTTCCTTCCATTATTTTATTTATACAATTCCAATAGTATTTCTAATTTTCTTTTTGTATTTTTCCTAATTAATTATTTAGTTGCATTTGTTCTTTCAAATCATTGTATTTAAATTGATATTTGTTAGAAAATAATGCTAACAGCATCCGAAATAGTTGCATTTGCAGCATATTACAGATTTTAGCTGTAAAGAAAGGGAATTCTGAAAATCGGAACCCGGGATCACAAAGAGAGAATGAAATATAATGGTAAGTAGAACTAAAAAGTGATAACAGGACAATAAAGTAAAAAATGAAGTGTCTATATCTTGCACCTCAAAGACAGTGACCAGGACTACACCTTTTCAGCAAAATACAAGTACTGGAGGAATATCTAAATGACAACAAAAATGCAGATGAAGGGACACCATTTGTTACTTTTTCTCATAGCAGATTCATGTAACATCGAATAACAAAATTTAAGACGAACAGAGAAGTGGAAGAATGAGAAACAATTATCTTAGATACGGGAAGCCAAATTTTCTTCGAATTTTGGGCTATTTTAGATTTTCTTTATAATATTGCATACCTTCTAGTTTTTCCATTTCCTTCTCTTCTCCCACCTTCTCTTTTTCCTTTTTTTACATAATTCAAACCAAGTATTATAGGCTGAGCTTATTGGAAGCTCTGCAAGAGCTGCAGGACGAATGCAGATGAAGCTTGGGATGAATTGATATACAAGACAATGTGTTAGCTGAAGTACAGGTCTTGTTCGCAGAATCTGACCATGTCTATATTAAAATTCCATTTATCTTTAATTTTCCCCCAGTTTCACGGTGAATGCTGAACTATTGTGCACTTGTTTTACGAAGATAAGAGGAGGCGAGGGAGGGAGTGAATTGAAAAGCTTTTGTCATCGAAATAAGCGCAATATACCCCACTGATGCAGAAAACCTTCTCCAGTGGTCACTTCCAGCACCAGCAGAACAAGGACGGCCAACATAGCTGCTCTTCCATTCCAAGTTTCAGCACTTTTTGTCCAACCCACTGTCACTGGAGGTGGTAGCTCTCTACGCTGTGAATCATATGCTGCTAGTAACTCTTCAATGCTGCCAAGTGGAACTAAAGACTGCAGAGAACAAGCAAAGTGCCAATATTTAAACCTAATGGTAAAGCAAAATGTAAACCAATACGGTGTGAAAACTCAAAACATTAAACTCTCTCCCTTAGAGTTAGTTCAGTAATTATTATGTGAAAAATGAAGACGTGGTAGTTTCTGTAGTTGGGCTAGGTTACACAAGGACATAGGAGAAAATATAACCCATTTTGTAAGCAAAAAGTAGATCCCACCAGTCCCCCCAAATCAATAACCCTTCACTAGTTTGCAAGTAATTTAGCCGAGAACTAGAGCACAACTTTCCTTCTCCCCCTAGGAAAAAAAGGAGAATGAAATAGAAAATATAGAACAGTAAATGACCCTATCAGCATAACTAAGTCCTTGCTAACTTAAACCATAGATGAATGCTTAGTGTCAAGTAGAACAAAGTTGCTGGTTTCTACACCCATTAGTTGGCCACTTGACAAAACTTCAACCTACAAATTTGTCATTCAACTGCTATTTTACCGTAATATTACATTTTATTCATACTATCTAATTAAATGCTTAAACAAAGTGAAGAGTAACAAAAATTTAATACTTAAAAATGCAAGGGTCAGCATTATTAGTAGGAGAAGTATGCCAAGTAATAAGAAAAGGTAATTCATAGTTTGTGTAGTTAACGGGGAAAAGTGGAGGTACTGGTGTGTAGTTAACCACATTATTCGACCCAGAAGAACCGATGGCAAGACTGGTGTTATATAAACCATCTTAACAATATATTACTTTCGTTGCACACTAAATTTATCAGGATAAAAGGCACAAAAAACAAAAATGACCTAAATCCCATCCATTTGTGTGTCTGTGCAAGCAGTTCGACAAAACCAAGCATTAAGTCATTTCTTCGTCAAACATAAAGAAAGAACGTACATAGTACACTCTCAATTCAATAAGCATTATCCCATATTTATATGGGGTTGGCTTCATGAATCTTCTTCTACTTGTATATAAACTTTTTTAAACACGTGATATTTCAAACTATAGTTTTTTCAAATCACCATTACAATTTAAATGATAATCATTTTCTGGTTTTATTTAACTAGTGAGTCCTTACTTTCACATGCAAACAATGTCTCTGGGTTCACTTCATTCATGCATGTGGTAATTACCGTATATTTTATCTCACAATTAGATGATTTAAAAATCCTATTTCACATTAGAAGTTCAGAATTCATGGTTCACCTGTCGAGCTTCGAGATTTGAGACAGCCATTGCTCCAACATACGGAAGACTTTCAATCACCGCATCAGCCAAATCTGAAATGAAAGTGGATTCACAACCAAGTGCAGGAACGCGTCCCCATTTCTCTATACCAGATTTTAAAGCCAACTCCTTGTATTCAACATCTATTTCCTCCAATGTTTCAATATGTTCACTTACAAAACTGTCATGAAAACCAAGATAAAGAATATAAGTTCACAATTAAAAAATGAAATGCAGATACATGCAAACTTCGCACCCTGCCCCCACCCCCAAAAAGATAAATAATAATTAAATAAATAAATAAGAGAGACAGAAAATGTTCAGAACAATGACAATTTCAAACGTCAAATTCAAACTGATTAGGTGAACATTCTCATCTACCTAATTGGGACAGCTAAAAGACTCTTAACTCCTTTACGTCCAAGCTCAATAAGTGTCTCATCGGTATAGGGCTTCAACCATTCCACTGGTCCGACCCTACTCTGAATCAGAAGAAAACCAACCAACAAATTAGAAAATTAAAGACTAAGAAATAAAAGATATATAAAAAGTAAATGTACAATTTTATATCATTTAATTGATTTGTCCCCAACATGTTTTCGTCTTTCATCAAAGAGTCACGTCAATGTGTCCATGTCGTATTATGTCAGTTTTCATGTTCATACTTCTTAATCTTATGACAAGCGCATCATGTTATTTAGGAATCTGAACGAGTTTTAACACGACCAACGTAGGTCAACTTTTGGTAGTATCCTATTATGTGCAAAGTTTGTTTACTGATTCTCTAAACTTCATTATGTATAAATAGCTGTTAACTTCCCAATGAAGTATGTGATATACGAAAAATTTCCTTCAGAACTGTGTTGAGAAATAATATGGAAGAGTTGAATGATAAAATTCGTTCTTATATGATGCTAATTATTTAAAAGGTTACCATTTTATCTAGCCCCTGCTTAGTTTAGCTAAAAATCAAGTTTTTAGTAGATTTTGATAAAAATTGATTAAATGTGTGGTTGAAAAGTTGATAAAAGTTATAGGTACCACGAAATGTGTGGTTGAAAATTAATTTGAGGAAAAATGAGTACTAGAAAATGGAGACCAAACAAGGGCTTAGTATCATCAGTCGATGTTAGTAAAGTGTGGTGATCTTTTTATTCATGATCCACGTGTGAGATACCTGTGCACATTATGGATCCATCTAAAACTAGTTTACGCTTTCTAAGCAACCTGAGATAAAGTACAGTAGTGAAATTATGCTTGTCAAAATTGGTCCCTAGGTATCATTGTGGGGCTTAGACTCTGCTTTATCTGTCCGATACTCAAGTTTCCATAATGCACTTGTTGTTAAAACTTCAAATGAATGTGCAACACCCATTCTGAGATCACAAGGCAATGATAAACCACTGCCTCATGGACCATCACATCCTGTGTAACTTCACCTCTCTCTAACTGTAACTGTGTGAAATACCCATGTTGGACACAAGGATATTCACTCACCAACTACGGAGGATTGGGTTGACCCTAAGAAGTGACAGTCTTAGGTATCTGGATTTGATTATTAACCAGAAAGGAGGAATTGATGATATATGCCTAGGACTAAAACAAGTTGGATGAAAGGAAAAGTGATATCGAAAATTTGTGTGATGGGGAAGATCCCTATAAGGTAAAAGGGCCAATTCTACAAAATAGTTATTAGACCTACAATGCTTTGTTGCATTGAGAATTGGACAATTAACAACAAAATGTTCTAAAATTAACATTGCGTCTCAAAATGAATGTATGGTAATATTAAGATGGATAAGTTAAGATTATGAGAAATGTCAATGCATGGAAGTAGCATTGATTAAGGATAAATAAAGGGAAAGACAACTTATGCAGTTGGGACATGTTTTGCATAAACCTAGAGAAGCTCCATTTGATAACATCATTCTAGGAGGCTAGAAAAAACTAATATGACTTGTGATTATGAAGGATCTAGTTGCTTTGGGTCCTCTAACAAAGGTAGCAATAAACCAATCAGATTGGACCAAAATGATTCCCTAGCCAGATCCAAATTCATTGGGTTAAGAATAATTATTTGTTTGCTGTTGTATTCAGCCCTTTGACCCCAAAAAAAAAAAAAGATAATTGTTATTTGGCAACCTGTTCCTTAGAGGATATAAGACCAACTGATTAGGAGAACCAAGAGATTAGGTGTACTATATATAAGTTAAAGAACATGTTCATCAACATTCCTAAATGCTAAAAATATATATTTAAGAATAGAAATATGCAAATTTGTTCATGAATACATATATTGATTTCATTGGATATTTCACTACACTTAGTGATGGATCGAATAAGGTGGAGAAAAACTACAATGTGCCTCCTTATATTTTCGGGGAATTAAACATAGATTGTTGTCATATGGTAATAAACATAATGAGCTGTTTTCGGTGCTCTTCGAAGTTTTTCTTTCCGGAGATACTTCTGTAGGAATACATTGAGCCCTTGTTTGATTCGCATTATTTCAAAAATACACTTTTCTCTTTCTTCTTTTCAACCACACATTCTTCAATAAAAATATTATTACATGCAACCCAAAACCTTTACTTATTTTTTAGCCACACATTCCCCATCAATCTACTGTTCAAAAATGCATTATTTGCCAAATCATGGGGCTCAAACAAGGACTGAGTAGAATTACAGTATTTTAGCAGTAGAGTATTTACCTGATATGCCAGAGTATATCCATTGTTTATCCTTCTCTTTTCCAGTTCTTCCATGATCAAATCCACACATTCCTCCATCTCAGCTTTATATGGATCACCAGCTTCCTCCACATACGCTAGTGGTACCCCATGAGCACTAAAAAAAATCATCACCTGTAAAAACAAATAGAACATGAAAAAAGTCTCTGTAATGTACAAATCTTGATTTGGGATTATAAAAAATAAAAGGCCATAAAAATATCTGTCATACATAAACAAATCCGAGAAATTCCCTTCTGATTCCAATTAGATCAAAATATATCAAGTCGCAGGGAAGTTGGCTTATAATTCCCGACTATAAAGTAATACGGCTTGTTCAAGCCATTTACATCTTTCCTGAAGAAGAAATCAAGTCCATTTCATCAGTTACAGAATTAATCACTAGCTAGTACAACTGCGTTCAAATAAGAGAACTGGTCTTCTGTAGCAGTTATGGGAAAATTTGGCACGTGCTCAGGATTTATGTCACTTTTATTAAATAATTGGAATATACGTCATTCACTCAAAAAATAGTACAACAATTACAAATATGGTTGACCAAAATGAAGGAAATTGGCAAACAATTGGAACAAATATCATGTACTTAGCAGCATCTTAATCTACTATATGAGCGAAATGAAATTCCATAACAAGTTGTTCATTATACAACAGAATAAAATCTACTTCTGTGAAATTTTATGTGTGCAATAGGGATTACCTCCTCAGGGATCTCAAAGTTTCTCAACTCCTTTTCAATCAAATCTGCCATGGCTTTGATATATCCTTCTCGTTGGTACCAGGAAGGAATTACAGTGTGCTGCATATTGACAAGATATTCATCTTCCCTATTTTAACACATTGGACACATGCATCAAGATTTTGACAGTAATGTCAAACTACAAAATGTAAATCCAGATGCGTACAGCTGTTACCTGAATATATTCTCCAGTAGTCGAAGGCTTGAACCACTTGTTGATATTGAGAATTGAGGGTACAGAGGAAGCACCACAAGTTTTGTTATTCTATCTCGTTTAATCTTGATGAAAAGTCAAAAAAGTTGAAATTATTGGCAAACCAATATATATCAAGCCCAGGAAATTTTAAAGAATAACAAGAAATAATGACAATTGAAGGAGGAAGAGCTAATGTTATAGTTCAAGTGTTTTTTGAGCTGAACAGAAGAAACAAATAGTATGGAACAATTTAGAAACTAGGAAAAATCACCATGCAGAATAACAAATATCACATAGGTCATATTTCAGAATTGTAACAATCCTCAAGTGTTCTTGGTTTATAAGAGAGAAGATAGGTCAAACTACTGTATATTAAAGGATCGATTAATGCCACGAATTCATCAGCTCCAAAGTAGTTAAGCAAGAAGTAGAAACTAAGTACAGAGCTAAGAGCTAAATCAATTAAAATATCACGCAGATGGATTTTGATGAAGAAAACGAAACGAAAAAAAGTAACAAGACATCCTTTTTTTCCCTCTATAAATGAAATCAAGCCAACATTTCTGTTAACACTGAGCATCTCATATCAATATTTCAGCACAATTGGAAACAAAGATTGAACAAAAACTCAAGTTCAAATATGACAGTCAAGTCATCCCACAACACTGAATCCCTCTTTGTAAACCACTACTGCCAAAATCAGCTCGAAAATTACCAAAATGCCCTCTCAAAACCTCTGCTTGGAGAAGAACCAATGAATTTTCCCAGTCTTAACCCTTTCCTTTAACCAGGCCTTCGACTCTTTGGCAGCATTGACTTTCTTGTCCCTAGACTGGAGGCAGTCAAGGGTCACCAAGTCCTTGAGATCCACACATCCAAGGGGTAGCATGTCGGCAATAATGCGGTATTAGTTCATCACTTTGATGAAGCACTTCACAATAGACTTAGCCAGCTTCCTCAGAGTCCTTATGGAACACCTTAAAAGGTACTTGAGCAACCACAACAGGATTTGGCTGTAGGGTCGGTTTTGTACGTCCTCATCAGAGGAACCTACAACCACAGCCTTCGGCCCAGTATACGGCCATGGAGAACTATCATAGTTTTGTTTGGCTTCAGAAACTTCACCATTTCTAGCGTTACCCCCCGTGAATACTCTGCCAACTGCCGGTGTGAAAAGTTCTTGAGAAATAAACGAAATAAATGAATTTCTTCAGAATTCTTAATTCATGAGTTGTAGGGAGGGATAATTTTTCTGTGGACTTCTGGAAATTTGTTTCATGTTCCGTGTACTAGCTAAAGCGTTATGTATGTCTGGTGGCCCAAGGTAGAGAAAAACAAAGCCCAATCGATCTCTCAATCCCTGCTTCTGGACTCTCGATGTGCTGAGTCATGCTCTCTGTTTTTCAGGGAGTAAAAGGAGAAGCTATCACCTTATTTAAAGTTAAGTTGATCGATTTATGCTTCCTTTTGTTATTTACTCATATGCTTCATGGAGGTGTCAGTATTCGATTTCATACAAACTAATTGTGCATGAACTTGGCAAATTTCCATATTGGTAAAAATAAAAATAATGTATTTGTCAAATTTTCCAAGATTCTTAAAAGTCACTCAGCTTAAAGATATAGATACCATCCACATGCATTCGTACGCATCATTAAACAAAGAGAAATCCGCAACTTTAATAGCCTGATAGCATTCAGCAACCCTTAACGTGATATTAGCACTAGAACCCTAGACTCTGTGACATACAGAGGTTTCCTGCTTACTCTATTCACACGATCGTCCAAATCATCTCTAAATCAAGTTGGAAATATCTGTTCTAACACCTCTAGTGTTGACTAGTGCATAAATTTCAAAATTTAAAAGCTTCTCCAAACGAATCTAAATACACAAAATGAATCTTACACAACATATCTAAGCTGCTTTTGCAGTGCTACATCATGTTACATGTTAAAACCATCATTTCAGAGTAGGAGAATAATAAAGCGAGATTATAGTGGCAACGAGACCTTAGAGTAATGACTGCAACACATTAGAAACCCATCATCTAGCAATGTTACCTGTTCAATAGCTTCTTCAGTAAATGGATGCCAATAACGCATCCCTACATAAACCTTTGCAGGGACATTCTTTTCAGATAGTGCCTTTCTCAACTCTTCAGCCTACAGAAATCAAATACTATCAAGTTAAAGAATAAAAATTGATACGGAAATAATATAAAGAATGAACAAGTTATCATTTTATACATGTCAATTTCTCTAAAAACAGAGGTGGTATTTAAGATGTGTATAAAACAAAAAAGTAAGCACACAAACCTATCGCTACCAGAACCTACCTGTGAAGAGATTCATTCATGAATTTACAGACGTTGAAATTGACCAAGCTCTCCAAAACATCAATAAGAAAAAAGATAAAGAAAAGAATGCTTCTATTATTCCAAACAGGAAAATCCATGTGCACTACTTTGCTCACTCACACTCAATGCCAAATCACGGAAAACATAGCACATGAAATCTTCAAATGAAAAACCCCATACATAACTATTTGGATGGAAGTTTCATGTAGTCATGCTGCATATCAAAAGCCAAAAAAATTGTTGAAATTTGACTTTGAAATTCAAATTATCAACTACTGCACATAGACCACCAGAAGTAAATGAACTTTCAGTTGACTAGACCAAAGGGATACCTGAGCATCAGTTATCTGACGAAGAGGAGAACCACCACCAATTGAAGCATATCCTTCTTTGCTCTTTGGGGCTCTAGCTACGGATATGAATTTCGCCAATGGCTTTTGAAGAAAGCGAAACAATCTCGGCAATCGTATAATATCCTATTTCCAATTCACAGACATACAAAGAATAAAGTATTTTCACCTCCAACACAGTTTACCATTAAGATAAAAACAAAATGACAAAATTGACAGATACTAACTGGATCGGCAAAAAGGTTGAACAAGAAGGGTTGAACATCCTCGAGAGTTTCAGGGCCTCCAAGGTTCAGTAATAACACTCCAATCTTATCATCACCAACAACCGGGGTGTCTGATACTTCTTGAGCTCTAGACATGACTAATGCTCCAATTTGAGAAGAATACTTTTTGGTTAAGGACTCGAAGATAGGCTGCATCTTACACAACACCGAGGAATCTCTAGCAACTAGGGATGTTTTTGACAAATTAGAACTGGCACAAGTCTCCAGTTGCACTCTTAAGCAAGGACACATCCGTCGAGAAGAGCTTTTAGCTCGTGGCAGTATCCTGCAAAGACGAAGCCATCCAAAATTATATCAAAATTTTATGTCTACATAAGAAACTAGAGCACAAAATCATAAATTTCACATATCCATATTATGGTGCATAGTTATCTTCTTATCTTGGATACTGTTAGACCTCCCGTCCACTTCACCTATTCTAGAAGACGCAAGAAGGGCGGAGAAGCTTCTAGAAGAAAGGCTCAACTAAATTCTGTTTAGGGAACACATGGGGGGGAGGAATAATTCTGTTAGAAAATGGGTTATAAATAGAGATGGATGTGAGGATACGAAGGGGGGAATGATTGAGAAGAAAGGAGGGTTTTAATTTCATTTCCACATTGTAATTCATCACAGTTTAACTTTTCCAATCAAAGTTCCATTTCAGCTTTTGGTTATTATTTTTCACAGTTAGAGTCTTAACAAATTGGTATCACAGCATCAACATCCCGATGGCCCAAAAAAAAACAGACGGCAGAGTAGAAGCAATGGAAAAGGAAATCGAAGAAATGAAGGTAGGAGTGCAGCAACTACCTGGACTAGCTCAATCAGTGGAAGACATGAAGAAAGAAATGCAGCAACTAGCTGGACTAGCTAAATCAATGGACGAATTGAAGGTTCTAGTGCTACAGTCCATGGGAGGAACTAGGAAACCGGTGGCAACAAGAGATGGGCCAGAGGTTGGGGGAAACGAAAATACAGTAAAGTATGGGTCTAGCAACATTACTAGGGGACCTCGGTCACCTAACAGTCATCCAATCAACATGGGGGAACATCGCAGTTTGGGTCAGGATAAGTGGCCAGAAGAATCAGGCGAGGCTAGTATCCGTGTGGATCAGTTTGGAGGAGGAGATAATCGGCAAAAAATCCGAAAACTCGAAATGCCAACTTTCAGTGGAGCAGACCCGGATGGGTGGTTATTCCGTGCCGACCGATACTTCGACATTTATGGGCTATCCGAGCAAGAGAAATTGGGTGCTGTAGGGGTAAGCCTCGAAGGGGACGCACTATCGTGGCTCCAGTGGACGGAGGCCCGAACGCCGTTCCAAAGTTGGCAGCAGTTCAGGCAGCAGCTATTGCTGCGGTTCCGGCCAACGCAGGAGGGAAGTTTGTGCGAGAAATTCCTGGCTATAAAACAAATCGGCACAGCGACCGAGTTCCGGCGGGAGTTTGAAGTTTTGGCCGCACCCCTAAAGGAGCTGCCAGAAGAAGTCCTTTCCAGTACCTTTGTAAATGGACTTAAGGCAGAAATACGGGCCGAAATAAGGGTATTGGGCCCACAAGGATTGGGCCAGATTATGGAATTAGCCCAGAAGGTAGAGGACCGAAACT
>CAIGRP010094252.1:0-11933 GCA_903798385.1 Fraxinus cuspidata | reverse complement strand
TGTAATCGGGTGGGTTCGGGTCGGTTTAAATCGGGTTTGGGTTGTTAACCCATAACCGACCCAACCCGACCCGAATACCCCATCCAAATACCCGAAACCCACCCAAAAAAGGAAAAAAAAAATCGACCCAAATCGGTCGATTTGGGTCGGGTCGGGCGGTTTACTTGGGTTGGTTTGGGTTATGCCCACCCCTACATACAAGTTCTCCCATCGACCAAAGTTTTGGGCTACGGGTTACATGTTGTCCAAGCAGGTTGTGGGCTCGACAAGATCCAATAATTTTCCTTGACTGACTTCGCATTGCCATGTTGTTACAAATGTATTTATGGATATGTACAAAAATTATAAAAATAAAAATTATAGGTTGTTTAAATATACAAAAAATAAAATAAAATTATATTCACGAGAATATCTTTCGAATTAAAACTATCGTAAATGTACGGATTGTTAACAAGTAATAAAGTGAATGTGAATCCAAGTATCGTTCCACGAATATTGATTTAATTCAATTTTAATTATCGCAACCTTAACCGAAACAATAATAAAGTCGTATATTTGTTTGTGACAAAATTAAAATTAAAATAATTTACTTATGAAATTATGAGTAAATTAATCAAATAGAATGCAGATTATGCTAAATGCAAGTTAATGTGTTTTGATGAATGACTAGCGCATTAAGATTCTGAATCTCAATATAATAATCTTTTTTAACCTTAGTTTTACATTTTGACAACATAATTGAATTTTGAAGAACCAATATTCCTATTTTATTCAACAACATCTCTCGAGTAATGTTAAACTATTCGCATATATGACCCCGACTATATTTCTATGACAGATACATATATTTAAGAGTGTATTGATTTTTATGAACACTTAAAAATTCATATAGGTTATAGCGGTATATTTCTATTTCCCATTGGACCCTATGACAATTTACACTGTCAATCCTATTTTTCTTATTTCGAATGCATAAAATAAGCCTCATATTCATACAATTATCGTGCACAAAAATTGTAGAGAAAAAAGTAATCATTTAAATCATTCAAAATTCAAAAATATGTTTTCAATGTAAAAAATGTAAAATTAAATATTAAAAACTTATATTACAAGGTTCATCGTTTTCCTAATACAAAAAAAATTAGCTTAACATGTTGTGAACAGAAAGCAAATGATATAAAAGTTGTTCATCACCCGAAAATTCTTGAATTCAATCTTGATGTTCTTGAAATTGAATCTTAGTATGTTCTTTGCGTCCTTTTACAATTAATTCTCCTCATTAATTATGTTTTAAGAGTTGGTATTTATAATCCCACTAAAGAGTCCCAAGATGTTTCTAAAAATTGTGCATATTATAGTCGAAACGAAAGTTTTGTTGTTAAAATTAAATTTGAAGGAAACAGAATTTTTTGATCGACTTGGCCTGGACGGCGCGCCAATAAGAAATAGGACGATTGCATAGACATACTAGGTAGTCCCTGTAATTGAAGTTAAGAGCTAGGCGGTAGCCCGACCTATAAAATTGGGTGGGTGCCAAGTTATAAAAACTTCTAGAATTTTTCATTTAGTCATTTTCTTCGTTCTTTCTTCCATCTTGGTCCTTTGTGTTAAATTACTTCGATTTTGGTCCTTCACTTTTTATTTAAATTCATATTAGTCTCCAAACTTTCATTCATCGACCAATTGATCCTTCTTTCTTTTTCAATTGCTTAGAAACAAGTCCAAAATTGAAACATGATAAGATTAATCAAAGTTAAATAAAATTCAATACTAAGACGACACAAATGTTTAGTAATATGACCCGAATAATTGCACAAAAATGCAACTATCAAATTACTTCTCCTTATTATGGAATTTTTAAAATTATATTTAGTGTTTGTTTGGGAGTGCTTAAATTAAAATTTAAGTGGGCATCCCATACAATTGTGTGGATTATATCATAGGCGAACATGATGTGCGAATAAAAAATATTCGACATACTTAAATTATAATTTAAGCTTTATCAAGCATGCATTTGTTCAAAACATATAAATATATTTTATTTGCCTTTTCTATTTTGAAAACTTAGTACTTGTTTCCCTTAGTTTTTTCAAACTTCTATATTGATTATTCACAAATTTCGTAAGATCCACAACTTTTATTCACGTTTTATATGTACATTTATTAAAATCCACAACTCATTAATCTATAAATTTTTTTACCAAACAATATTAGTCGTCACTAACAAAAATAATGTGTATAAGTTTGAAAGTTTCAATCTTCTCCATACCTTGTCACACGAGTCGTGCATAACAATGTGTAAATAACACATAACATTCTTACATTTCACTATTATTGTGGAAAACATCATTATCTTTCATTTTTTTTTGGTATTTTCATCTTTATTTCCACATTTCATTGTGCACAATATTATTTTTATAAATCTTATCAATTGAAAGCCGTGAAATGACGAATATATCATTCTATTTAAAAAAAAAAAGAACTAATAGCACCATAGTCCCAATTTTTTCATTTAAAAATGCAAATGAATCTCAAATAAATTATTAAAAGGGTAATTAACATATAATGTCCATACCTTTCATTATTATTGTGAAAAAAAATTCATATCATTCATTTTTTGGTATTTACATCCCTAATTCCACCTTTAATTGTGCAAATCATCATTTTTATTCATTTCCATCCAAGTTCTCATTAAAGCTATGAAATGATGAATATACACTCATTTGGGGACTTTTTCACAATAATAGTGAAAATTAGGGATACTATGTGTTAATTACCTTTTTACTAATTTATTTGAGGCTCGTTTGCATTTTTAAAAAAAAATTGGGACTATAATTGCAATTAGTTCTTTCTTGTTCTTTTTATTTTATTTAAATAAAAGGGTAAATTCATCAATTCACAACTTTTAATTGAGAAAATGAATGAAAATAATTTTTTTTACGTAATGAAATGTAGAATAATGATGAAAATGATAAAAATAAAAGGCGAGGACATTTTCTACCATAATAGTGAAAGGTAAGTGCGTTATGTGCTAATTAGCCCATAACAACCCTCTAATCTCACTCTTCTTTCTCTAAATTTTACCTCAAAATATATTAAAATTCTCAATTTCGAAAACAATAAACTAAGGTTCTGGTCTGTTAATGAACAACATTTTCCTAAGATTTTTACATGTTGGAAAGAAGATGTAACCAATGTCATTTTTGTCCCTTTTCCGTGTTTAAATTGATTTCTATAGAACTGGAAAAGCATTATATATTTAATATTTATATTTTTATTATGATTTTATATTTAGTTTTAACCTAGGCCATTTTTTTGAAACAACGTTGTGTTAAATAATGAATTTTTGTAGAATGCGTGGTTAAAAAGTAAGAAAATTCTTTACATTTACGAATATAATATTTTATTGTGCGAATATTTGTTTAAAAATAAGTATATAGAAAAAAGAATTTTGAAAGAATAGAAGATAAACAAGGATTTATTGTGTATGCATTTTACAAATATGTATCTAGGCTTCGTAAACGGGTTGGAGATGCTCACAAGCCCGGGCTAGAAGATTCTATTGGAGTTTAAAGAGGTTCTTTATTTCTATCAGCGTTATAAAAAGCTCGGGCAAAATGTCTCGTTTCACGTTTAAACACTTTTTTTCCCAATTATTAAACGTTAAATTTTTTCCTTCATCTTTTTAATCTTTTCCCAGGCACACTTTATTAGTATTTTCATTTTATTTTTTTCATTTTTTTAATGTCTTTTATTTAAGATATGACGCTATCTACATTATGTAATTATGATATTGAGACTCGTAATTTTGTTGTAAACTTCAAAAGTATGTATGAAATTTCTATAAATCTATTAAGTAATATTTGTCTAGTTGAAAATTGAAATAAAAAAAAATATTTCAATTTTTACATTTCAAAAACTTGAAAATTGTATAATTGACTAATTGTAGGAATTATTTAATAAATATAGTATTTTATAATTTTAGGTGTTTGATATGTATTATTTTAATTATTAAATGATTTTAAAAATGATTAAAAATTTAAAATAATATTAAAGAATCTGCTATTTTTACGCCTAAACTTCGCATAGACTCGTTAGACTTGCTAAATCTCGTAAAGCTTGAAACTTCACCTAACCATACTTTACATTTTTTTAGAACACTGTTTTTTATACATTTGAGATTCACAAAGTTTATTTTAAATTTATTGAGTAAAAAATCATTTATTTTAGTAGAATATTGTTTTAATATAACTATGTTTGACTCCCACATTTTCAAAAATTCATTTTTTTCAAAACTCATTTTCAATTACATATTATTCTATAAAATAATTTTACACATAAATCGAAAATTTTTCTTATTTTTTAATCATATATTCTTAAAAAAATCACTCTGCTAAAACATATTTTTCTTATAAAATGGAGCTCAAGGGCATAATGATGTTAGTGCCCTCTTTACTCCAATGTCAATAGGTTTGGTCCTCCTCGAACCTTGGTGCCTTTTTATCAAACTATAAAGTTAAATGTCTTTGTACTAAAGTTTAAGATTAAAAGAGATGAATACATCAATAATTTGTTTGACATGAATTTTAAAATTTTAAAAGTTGTTTTTGAGCCTTTGAATATGTTTGGATAATTCATTTTAAGTTTTTTCTTCAACTAGAAGAGTTTTTAAATGAACTAACATGATGTAGAACAGATGGTTGAATGCATTGATAATAATTGGACAGAAAAGGAAAAACGGTCATTCAAAAATTTGGCGTTCGAGTTTCGATTTGGACCCATAATACCTTTTCGGAAGGAGAACAAAAACCAAAATTCTTTGGTGGATCACAAAATTCTCTAGTGGATTCCAGTTTTGGCGTTCTTAAGGTATTTGCTTGAAATCTTTGTTTCGCGTTATGTCACAACCTAAAATAATTTTCTTAAAAATTCTTTTACGAGAAGCAAAAGCAAAAACATAAACCCTGCCATTGTGTTCTAAGCAAAATATTATTGGTAAAATATTTAACTTAGAGAAAGCTCTTGTAGTAGAATTACAGAAGCAAATAAACTCTGCCAAATGGGCCATAAGCAAAAGATTACAAATTAGAGAAAGTTCTTCTATAATGAGCAAAAACTTTGGCAAAGATATCCATGCAAAAGATTAATGGTGAAATATCCGACTAGTGCGTGCTCATATATTGGCCATTAGCATATAGTTTTTAATTATATTAATTAGATAATTTTTTTTCAATAATGGATGTAGTGGTCAAAAGCAAAGTGATTTCCATGTCAGTGAACCACCATGAAATAAGAACAAAAACGTCTGTTTTACCTAAAACGTGACGTAAAATACCAAAAACCAATCCCGTGTTTGCATGAACAAATGGGGTATACTTAAAAACCACTCATTAAATACTATTTGCAAATATGTGGAATTTGCGTACGTCACAATCTCGACCATTATTTACAGGGACGGATTCAGGACCGAATTACAGACCGGACTAATAGTAAAAAATAAAATAAAATTACACATAATGCAATTAAGAAAGAATCGAGATTGATGATCACGAGTTAAGAGTTTTACATACGGAAGTTTGATACGAGTTCCGTTCAAGTAAATAAAAAATATTGTGTTACGCGTCTTAGTGTGTATTCACTATATATGTAATTTGAATGAGTGTATCTTTTTCACTATCGTCAGCGAGAAAAAAATTTAATCAAAGAAAGAAGATGATTTTATTTTATTTATATATCTTGGCATCTTAATGTCATTGTCTTATTATCATGATAACATAAATTGATCCGTCATTGTGTGCATGGACCCCTATAAGCAATATGCAAGGAGTTTGGAGATATTATTTTGCTTTTTAATGTTAATCAAATCTTATATGCTTTCTTTCCCGAAAGCTGTCTTTTTCCCCTCTCTTTCGGTAACACATTAGCTTTTCATCCACGTCATTTCCATTTCCCATAATTTTTCTCATCTCCTTACACAAATAACCATTCAGTACAATTTTGAAGAGTTGTTTTAATTTAGTAACATGTAGGCAAAGAATTTTGATGCAATTTTCTCTTTAACTAGTCTTTCTTTTCTTTTTAAACTTCAGACTGTGTTTGTATACTTTAAGGTATCTAACATGCATAGAAACGTATGATTTACAAAATTAAATATGTTCACATGTAAAACATTTGAACATTACTTGCTAGAGAGCTACACATGATAAGACGACGTTAAAATTTAGTGCTTTGAATATGATTTCATGCAAGTTATCATTAAATTCACAATCTTTTCTCTCTGAGTCTAAACGTGTTTAACCTGTATATTTCTTGGTTACTTTACCCAAAAACAACTCACCAATTTATGGAACATTTTCAAATTAAGAATAATGTTTGGTTTTATTCTAGGTTTAAATAATTTTAATTAATTAGCCCTTCGATTTTATGTGATGTATCAAAAGTCACACTATAATAAAAAAGGCAACTAGATTTTCAAGTGACTATTAATATTAAACATAAAGTTGAACAATTTTTGTCCATTTGCCTATGTGCACCAAAAAAGATCGGGAACTTAAATGAGACCAAAAAATGAGTAGGGACCCAAGCACAAGAAGTTGTAATGTTTGGGGACTAGCCGATAATTTCCATCCTGCGTAAGCACCCGTCATTACATGCAGTGTTCACTTTATGTGTCAAGGAACAGAATTATCAATTTTCTTTTTCTGATGCATGAAGACATATATATAATCTAGATTACACCGCAGTGCCCACAAAGCCAAACTGAAAGTGGGAAATTGCTATTTTTTTCTTTTTCTTCTCTCTTTTTATCCTTTGAAATATTAATTCTGCAAGGAATTTGAGTGAATGTCCATTGTCCCATTAAGCCTCAAAAAGCAACAAAATTTGTTGGAAATGGGATGACTGTTATACAAAAGCTACTAAAAAAATAAGCCCATACTTCATTTTTCACAGATTTTCTGTAACTATCTTTTTCAATTTTTGTATAATCCCATTTCTTTATCTTCTTCAATGCAAAGTTCTCTTTGATTATTGCATTTGTTTCTCTCTCTCCGATGGCTGAAAGACAAAGACTTATGGGAATCAACAAGCCATGTATTCTCCTCATGGGTATCAATATCTTCTACACTCTTTTTTGTAATAATAAGTGCTTATAAGCTACTTATTTTCCATGTTTATGTTCTCGAATATACAGTGATTTCTGGGATGGAGAGGTTTGCATTCAAAGGGGTGGCTTCAAATTTGGTAACTTATTTAACTGATGTTATGAAGTTGAGCAATTCCTCGGCGGCCAAGACTGTTAATAGTTGGGTGGGTTTTACTTCGATGTTGCCGTTGATAGTGGCCACACTGGCAGACTCTTATCTTGACAAGTATTCTACAATATTAGCCTCTGCAGCTCTCTATGTCGTGGTGAGTCGAGTTGATTAGACAATACTCTCGTTAACGAAAAGAAGCTAAAATCTTTTTTTTTTTTTCATATTATTTAGCTCCCATTTGATTTATATAAAAATCAATTTTAGTGGATTTTAATAAAAAACGATGGAATATGTGACTTGAAAATTTATGGATATATGATTAAAATTAATTATTTACTTTTACTAAGATTTTAATATTTTTTAGTTGAACCAAAAGGGGTTGAGTACGATTATGTTCAGACATGCTCCGGATGAGCGTACGCTTTAAGTTGTTAGAGATGGGAAAATTTATTTCTTTGGACAGTGATGAAGTCTTGGTGGAAATCTATCCGGGAATCATTTGTATCAAAATCATGGAACCAGAATCACTACCCACTTGTCCTTGTCTGAATTCCAAGTGTTCCATTAAAAATTAGATGCATGTTTACTTTTTGTGACGTGACAATTAATTGGATTAGAATTTGATCATTTCAATAAAGATTCTCCTCAAAATTAATTTATCAATCATGCTGCAATAAAATAATAGCTGACATAATGTTACATGAGATTATATCATTTGATTGTTTTAAACACTGTCAACATCCTCATTAAATTATATGTTGCCAACTGGAATTGTACCACTGCATCCGTTACAATTTTTCCATCAAAATAGCAAAATCTTTAACTTATAGTTCTAAGGATCTTCATTTGCAACATGTAGATAACATTCGTAATTTGTATTATTAGGGGCTTTTAGCATTGACATCAACGGCGATACGCTGGTCTTGGAATCCAATGAATAAAATCAGTTCCTTTTCGTCCCTGTCTTGGTGTCTATACATGATATCGCTCGGCCAAGGGGGCTATAATCCGTCTTTACAAGCCTTCGGAGCAGAACAACTAGGAGATGATGACGGATTACCTTGTACAAACAATACTGACCCGAGTTCCAATAAGAAAAGTTTGTTTTTCCAGTGGTGGTACTTTGGTGTCTGTTGTGGAAGCCTCCTAGGTGTCTCGATCATGTCATATATACAGGACACTTTTGGATGGGGACTCGGATTTGCCATTCCCGCGATTGCGATGGTAGCATCAATCGTTATGTTTTTGTGTGGAAACCGGTTTTATACACATAAGCAAGAGAGGAATATCGATGGCAAGTCATTTGAAGAAATAGTTCATGCGGTTAAAGCCGCTGTATCAAAGATGATCAATCGACGGAATAAACCAATTAGCGATTACAATGTAATCGAGCTAGAGTAAGTGTTTTCCTATTATAAAGATTCCCTTTTTTTCTTCAGCCGAATTAGTATACTAACAAGTATATTACATGTAAAGACTCCAGGAAAAAGCACTCCATAGTCGAGATCCCGATGCCGTTGAAGGCTTAGGAGGGGATTCGGACAAAAGTATTCATCCCGTTCGAGCTGCAAAAATGGTACTCCATCTCCTGCCAGTTTGGGTTATGCTTCTCATGTTTGCAGTAATATTTCAACAACCCGCAACATTTTTTACCAAACAAGGAATGGCAATGAGGAGAAACATTGGCACGAAATTCAAAATCCCGCCGGCAGCACTCCAAAGTGCAATAACCGTGTCGATAATTATTCTGATGCCATTGTACGACACATGTTTCATCCCTCTGGTACGCGTTTTGACAAAAAACGAAAAGGGAATCACCGTTATGCAGAGAATAGGGATCGGGATGTTCCTCTCGGTCATAGCCATGGTTGTTGCAGCTCTTACCGAAAGAAAGAGGCTTGAAATCAGTAAAGAAATGGTATTATTTGAATCAAAATCTGAATCAGTCCCATTTAGTATCTTTTGGTTGCTTCCTCAGTACATTCTCTTAGGCATTTCAGATATATTCACAGTTGTTGGAATGCAAGAGTTCTTTTATTCTGAAGTCCCTGTAAGAATGAGGACTACTGGCATTGCTCTATACACAAGTGTTTTTGGGGTGGGAAGTTTCTTAAGTGCCATTCTCATATCTCTCATTGACTATTTCACAAGTTCGAGTGTGTCGCAAAATGGCTGGTTCTCCGATGACATGAACGAAGCTCGACTCGATAAATATTACTGGTTCTTGGCATTGTCGAGTGCAATAAGCTTGTTAACTTTTGTGATCTATTGTAGTTTTCTTAAAAGTAGAACATGAGATTACTTTGAAGGACTTGTTATTACTGTACAATGTATATGATGCTTTGTTTAAAATGTGTTGCCATTTCTGGTTTTCAATTGGCTTCTTTCCAAGTTGATTCTAGCGTAGTATTTTTCCGTAGAGTAAGCTCCCGTCCGACAACAATTAAATTCAACATTTTTCTCTAATTTTTAACTACACATTATCTAGCTAATCACTATTTAGAACTTCATTTTTCTCAAAATAATAGCTATCGAACTAAAATTTAGCCTTGAAATAAAATATTATTATTATTATTATTGAAAAAGTGATTATATTAATATGAGCTTACGTTTCTAAGCCCCTATTTGGTATAAATTAAAACTCAGATTTTAGTTTAAGTAAAAGTCAATAACTAATTTTAGCTACATATTTTATGTGATTCATAACTTTTTCAACCACATATTTTATTAACTTTTATCGAAATTTACTAAAAATCTGATTTTAATTCTCACTAAACAAAGTCTCAAGTCTTTTGAGTTAAGAAACTTGACCCTTGACTAGAAACTTGACTTTTAGTCGAGTACCAAATTTTGCTATTCGATGGGATACTTGATCAAGAAATTGTCTAAAATTCTATTTGATTTAGCTTAAAAAATTGATTAAAATTTATGTCAAAATTAATAGTAAATTTTAATCACAAATTTTTATGGGATTCATAATTTTTCAACTTTATATTTCATCAATTTTTATTAAAATTTATTTAAAATATAAATTCATGTAAACTAGACAGGGGCTTGATAAGATTGTCTGTATTTTAGAAGATATTTAGATTAATTAAAATTTAAAGTTTCTTAAATTAAATTAAGTATATTGGTCATAGATTGAGCATAATTCGAAAATTAAAATCAAATTTTTAGTAAATTTTGATAAAAATTGATAAAACATGTAGCTAAAAGTTGTGAATCCACGAAATATGAAATTTAAATTAATTATTAATTTTGAATTAATTAAAATCTTGATTTTAATCCTCAATAAACAAGAACATAATATTCCTTTGGGAACATTACATAATATTCCTTTCAAGTAACCGTTGTAGAGTCATAACTGGGTCTTGGGCTCTTTATGGTCTGGTTGTAATCCAATTTGATATTTGGGCCTAGTGCTGTACCTGGATCATGGGCTCGTTATTGACTGGCCCTTGGCTTGGATCACATTTTGTTATTTTTATAACAAAATAAATTATGTTAATAAATTATGAATTATCGGTCTTTTTTCTAAGAAAAGAAAATGGTATTTTAACATGTATTGATAAATTTTGTAATAGAACTTTTAGGAATTAATTTTTTATGATGTTTAAGCTTTGATCACTCATTTTTGTACTTTTTTTATTTTATAAACTCTATAAAGTTCCTTTAAAAAAAAAAAAATTAGAATAAGGAGTTTTCCCCTAACCTAATTGAGAAAAAGCATCCAAAATAATTATTTTTTAAATTCCTAACAGTAATTTTTTGGGAAGGACCAGAGTAGCACATGAAATAGTTTTCTATTAATTACAGAACTTGTAGTACAGTTTCACCATAGGTAACCAATTTTTTCTCTGTCTCAAACTAGTAAATAAATCTTCATTTTTGTGAAAGCGAAGAGTTCTTAACAATAATTGATAATAAGTTACTCACTCGATAACACCCAAGATAAAAAATGCAATTGTATGATAAGTTTTAAAACCTAATTATTGTCGTGGCGTGTTATTAGGATTTTATATTATCATAAAAAAGATGTTAAAAAAATAGGATGTGCACTTTTCTCTTGTATTTTTTTTTCATTATAGTAAGTTACTGTAACGATGGAAAGATGACGTAATCTCGTGTTGAGGCGAATCTCTATGAATTTTGTGTATTCTGATTTGTCTTTTTTCTTTCTACAATTTTATTTTCAATACTATGTAATTTAGGGTTTCTAATTCTTTAACTCTATGATGGTATATTAAGCAAGTTTTGAGTATTAACAAAGTTTAGAGGATATTGGTAATTAATCAATCGAGAGAGGCTCCTTTGATGGGTATATTGTGTATATGTCCACTTATAACTAAAAGATCCAAAAAATCTAATTGACTATAGCATTTGGTGGATGTTGATTTTATTGTAACAAAATTTTATATGTTCTTTTATCAAGTAATAGATATATTCTCTCATTGTTGTTAAAAAAATTTTTAACTAAAATTCGACCTTACAATGAAATTATTAAAATAGTCATTTTTTCTGTTATACTGAAATTATTAGCAAATCGGATCAAGAAAGTAAAAAATTGAAACCATTTTTCAAACTTCAAATTATTACTCGATAAATATTATTAGACTGATAAATAATGTACACCCACATATAAAATTCGAACAACGATATAAATAATTTCAGTTCACG
>CAIGRP010094244.1:0-22454 GCA_903798385.1 Fraxinus cuspidata | reverse complement strand
AAAAAAAAAAAAAAAAGTCTAGGCACAAAGCTAAACGTTTTGCCCGAGCTTTGAGTCTAGGCGGTAGCATTGACTTGATAGGCTTTTTAGAACACTGAATCAAACATCTCCTAACTGGTAATTGTAATTAAATACATATGTTCACACAATGTTACTACAAATTGATTTTTAATACTAAAAATTTACTATTTATCCATCATATAATTAATAAAACTGCTCCTACTTGGGAAGATCATTAATATATTTGGTTATTATTTATTTATAAATTGTTAGAGGCATAGACATTAGAGTTCGATCTTAGTAAACGTTCCAAGAGCCACCCGAGTTACTTCTTTATATCAATTGGTTCCAATACGGTTTAGTTCAACGGAAGTAATTAGTTCTATGCATACCTATTGCACCACTACGGTTTAGTAATTAGATTGATTGGTTAACAATATTAAATAAATAAGTTAGAATATTTCCTTCTTTGTTAAGAGATGAACTAGCAATATTGATTCTAATTTGCCTATGAATAACCAGACAATTCTATGAATCTTAAATGAATTTTGATTTTTCGATTTTCCACTTGTAACTGTATCAAAATTTTAATTGATTCTTGATTTTTTTTCAATTAGTCGGTTCAATCTAATTGTATATCGAGGAAAATAAGTATGGACATTAGAGGGATAGGTTGGGGTAGGTTTAACTGGTGAATTCATAATTGATCACCTCAGTTTTTACTCATCAAAAAGATGTTCAGATTTCAAGGAATATGTGGTTGATAATTATAGATAAAAATGGTGGCTAATATAGTTAAACTAGCTTATAACTAATTATAATCTTTGATAAACATGTACGTGTAAATGGACAAAAAATTGAATTATTACTATTATAATAATGATATTTTGTAAATAATAAAAGTGGATACCATTTACTTAATTCAGCCGGCATAGAAACGGCAAGAACTGGTTGGAAGAATTCTATGATAACCATTTTGTATGATAGTGATATATGTTATTCTAGAACTGTATTATTTTACTATGGATTTAAGTAATTCACTGAGGATGTATTTGAATACATGTAGTTAAAATAAGTTGATTTTAAATTGTGTAATTAATTATGTGTCGATAATCTGAAATTTGAAAACAGAATATTGTTGTTTTGTTCTTTTGTGATACATGTGGGCCCGGTTGTTATTGACCTGACTTATAGGCCTAATTCAATTTTGGCTAAGAATAATGGTAAGGTGAATGAGGTTGTGACTGTGCCTCGCCAAAGATGGACACCTACTAAGAGAAATCAAATAAGACAAAACAGTACATCAGATGTGATTTCTCATTCTACTCTTCAGACTGTTACCGCTATTGCTCATATTATCCCCGTCGCTACAATTACTACATCACATACAGCTGTTAATCATATGGCTACTAGTCTTTATACTACTCCATCTGTTATTACCAATATTGCTCCCATATTACTACCTCTCCACCATCATATCATTCTATAGTTGCTCCCATTAGGGTAGATACTCAAAGTTATCATGTTATTACATCATCTCCTCATTTAGCAGCTCAGTCTTCAGACCCCATCATCAATGTTCCTATGCTGGTTAGTTTTACATATTTTGATCATTTCTTAGTGGATATTTTAGATAGGCCTCAGGGTTATATGGAACCAGATGTTCATGTTATCTCTGCACCTTGTCAACAGAATATTGAAGCTTTTTTTTTTTTTTTTATCTATAGATCAATTAGATTCTGATTTTTTCTCATATTGAAGTTCATCAACAGGGTTCTTATCATTGATCTTTTGCTGATAACTTGGCATGTATGGCTAGTAGGATAGAGGATGATGATTTTGTCCTAGTTGGTCGGAAAAGAAATTCGAAAGCCACCGATACTTCATTCCCTAGGATGGTGACCAGGAATCGGTCACAGGATACCTCTTCACGCACATTCAGATTAGTACCATCATATGGAATGCGAGAGGTGTAGCTAGTGTAGCTACTCACCTGCGCCTGAAGAGAATTATACAGCTTCAACAGGTATATCTCTCGGTTAAATTGGAGCATTTTGTTCTTCAGCATAGATTTGCTTATATTCGACGATATCTGCACTTTGACACGGGAGTTTAGAATGTGTCGAACAAAATCTGATTTTTTTGGAACGCGGGGACTATTGTTACTGTTATTGTTGATCATCCACAATTCCTTCACGTTAGAGTTGAGGATCCTAGACCAGCGCGTCCCATCATCTAATGCCTATTTATGCTTCATGTGACGTGGCTATCAAGAGAGATTGTGGGAGAGCCTTCACCACATTTCCCTCGATATGGATGATCATTGTTTAGTTGGGGGAGACTTTAATGTTATTACACATGATGGTGAATGTAATGACCATAATACTTATAATCGAGGCAATATTGCTTACTTTGATATGATGTTAGAATGTGGTTTGGATGATGCTGGTTTCCTTGGAAATTGGTATACTTGGACCAACGGTCGAGTCAGAAAGAGACTGGATAGGATACTCATTAATTCTACAGCTGCATCATTCAGTTGACAACTTACAGTAAGACACTTGAATCGGACTTTATCTTATCATTTGCCTTTATTACTTCAGTGGATTTCTGATGATAATTTGGGGCCTATACCTTTTAGATTCCTCAACGTTTGGACCAATTATCATGATTTTTCATCCTTTGTCGCTTAGAAGTGCTTGTTCCCTACTCATCTTACGGGGATGGTTGCTCTTTGGGAAAAGTTCTTTAGGTTGAAACATGGACTCCATTTGTGGAATCAACATGTGTTTGGAGATGATTTCCAATGGGTGTGAGATGCTGCGAATATGGTAGATGAGACAGAGATAGTATATGATAAAGACCCTACACCGGAGCATCATGACCCATATCATCATGCCCAAGCAGTTTTGAATCAAACCTTATCTATTGAGGAGAGTTTTTGGAAAAAAAGGGGCTATTTCACATTGGGTATGTGAAAGAGATCATAATACTCGTTATTTCCATGTGATGGTTCGAGGAAGTCGGATCAAATCGCGTATTAGGTCCATCGGGACGTAGGCAGAGGAAGCCTTAACTACTTCTGCTGATATTCAGACATTAGTTATTGCATTATATCAGGATCTTCTATTTGCTCCTACACTGTTATTGGACCCCATTCTTTCAGATATCATCCACGGGCTTTTGACGAAGGATGATAATTTGGCACTAAACAGCATCCCTTTGATTCATGAGGTATAGAAGGTGGTGTTTAGTATAGATGCTGACGTGCTGTCAGACCGGATAGATTCTCATCCCTATTCTTCCAGCATTGCTGAGACATTATTCAGAACGATGTATACATGGCAGTCTTGGACTTCTTTGATGACAATCATCTTCCACGGGGTTTTGCTGCTACTACTATAGTATTGCTTCCTAAGAGAGACAATATTTGTAGTTCGACCGACTTCGGACCCATTAATTTATGTACAATGTTCAATAAGCTTATTACTAAGATTTTGAACACTAGATCGAGTGCAATAATTACCGTGCATTATCTCTCCTCAATAGAGTGGGTTCATACCTCGTCACCTAATTGGAGACAGTATTCAATTGGTTTAGGAGTTTCTCCATACTTTGGATGATAGAGTGCGATGGGGTAATACTATGCAGAAGCTAGACATGGCTAAAGCTTATGATCGCATGGATTGAGACTTCATTTATTCTGTATTAGAAGCCTTTGGAATTAATCATATCTGGATCAATAAGATCAAGCGGTGCATCTCGGAGTGTCATTTTTCTGTACTCCTAAATGGCTTCCCATGTGGTTTTTTTTCCTTCCTCACGAAGGCTCAGACAGGGAGATCTTATCTCGCCATCCTTGCTCATCATAGCCGCAGATTACTTCTCACGCCTGCTCACTCAGAGGTAGCACTCTTGTCTCACACGTTTCATTTGCTGATGATACGATCATATTCGCCAACAGTCAGAAACAGTCTATCAGGAGGATTCTTGGCTGTCTGGAGCATTATGAGGGGTTTCTGGTCAATTTGGTGAACAGAGACAAGAGCAGATTCATACTACCCAGACGGGCATCTATTAGTCAGATCAGACAATTGGAGATTTTAACTGGTTTTTGACACCAGCAACAACCTTTCAGAGTCCCCTTATTTAAGGGGACCAAGATGAGTTTCATTTATAATGACCTTATCCAGAAGGTCAAGGACAAGATCTCAGGTTGGGCTTCACTATTTTTATCATATGGGGGTCGTATTACTTTGCTGAGGTCAATGCTCTCCTCCATGCCATTACACATTCTTCAGATCATGCAACTCTCTAAGGCTATCCTGAAGAAACTTGAGAGCATCTTTGCACTATTCCTGTGGGATTCCAAAAAACAGGCACGATGTTTACATTTGCGAGTTGGAAGGAGATTTACCTTTCTACTAATGAGAGTGGTCTAGGCTTTAAAAGATTACAGGATGTGATGGACACCTTCTACATAAAGCTTTGGTGGTTGTTCCGTTCTCAAAGATCTCTTTGGGCCTAGCTTTTACGGGGCAAGTATTGTATGAGGACACATCCTTTACTCGCAGCAGTTCCCTACTCAGCTTCTCCTACTGGAAGAAGTTGAAATTAGTTGGGCCCCAGACAGAGGCACACATTGCATGGCACCTTGGTGTAGGTCAGATTTTCTGTGGGCATGATTGCAGGATGAGTGAGACTACATTGGTATCCCTATTCTCACACAGACAATACAAATCTGCGAGGGTGCATGATTTCTATGATGATATTGGGTGGGATATATGACATTTATTACAGGTTCTCCCTCATCTCATGGCGGAGCAGATAGTTGCTATACATTTATGTGCAGATGCCCTGGATTGAATGTTTTGATGGAATACATCGGATGGTAGCTTCGTTACCAAGTCAGCATAGCGGCTCGTACGTTTAGGATTCCAGTATTAGGATTCATATCGGTTACTATAGAGCTCCATTTTGCTCGTCGCTGTCTCGTTGTTTTGCTGGAGAGTATGGTAAGGCCTCATTCCAATAGATGAGGTTATTTAGGAGAGGATTAGATGTCGTTGGCTCCTCCATGCCAGTGTTGTTCCGAGATTGAGACTATCAATCATATTTTCACTGCCAGTATCATCTCCAATCAGGTATGGAAACATTTTGAGAATATTTTTCAAATACCTATGAGTTCAGGAGAGGGAGTCAGACAGAGATTTCAGAGATTGAGGTATTCTTGACAGTATGTTCGTTGTGGACACATTTGCATTGTCATTCCTCTACTAATATTTTGGTATCTATAGACTACGAGAAATGATGCGAAGCATAGGGGGATTAGCATGGTAGCCAGTCGTATATTTTGAGGGTCTATCACATGATCTCTTTTCTTCATATGGGAAGACTGTTTCGAGCGATGTATTGGCGAGAGTATTTGACACTTGCACCCATATTTGGTATTTTTATGGATCTCATTTCCCCATCTCTCCCTATTCTGGTTTGGTGGTGCACTCCATCAATCGTACCTGTCAAGATCAATACTGATGGATGTGTTAAGGATGGTTATGCGAGTGAGAGATGCATAATCGGAGATCACGCGGGATACTATATCAGGGCTTTCTCAGCTTCGTATGAACCATGCATGATATTAGATGCAGAGCTCCGGGCTATTCTTGATGAGATTTTACTAGTTCAAGGACTAGGTTATTCAGCAATTTAGGTTGAATCAGATTCTATAGTGGCTATTTACTGCATCACTAGAGGAGGAGGATCATGGGCTATTCAGGGCATGCTTAGATGTATCACATACATTATATCATTTGACAGAAATACAGTCTCCCACATTTATAGAGAAGGAAACCAGGTTACATATGCTCTTGCTGCTGAGGGTTGGGATCATCAACGAAATTAGGTATATGGACCACTCGACCTACCACAGCCGATTAGAGCACTAGTACAAGTTGACAGACATTGATTGCCTAGTATCAGAGTTGGATTTTATTTTAATTTTCAATTGCTTTATTTTTCGTCATTTACTTTCATTGTAAGGGAAGTAGTACTTTCTCATTTACTGCTTTCATTATTTTCATTTAACCACAATATTCCTCCGCTACAAGTAAGGGCATATTAATAAAATCTCAGAGGTACCACATTCCTTTAACTGAAAAAAAAAAAGAATAATGAATTGATCTATGAATGGTAAATATGTTACATGCTTAGTCAATTTTTGTTTTTTCATGTAAAATTTGATATATATTGAGTACATAAATTAAGTTAATCATTGTGTAGGAATGCGTTAGTTTTATAATTGGATAAGTTGAAATAGTGGATCATAGATGCCAAACCCAAATCTAGTATATTTTACATCCTTAGACTAAATTTAGAATAGTTTGGAGGATTTCACTGTTATAGGAAGATGTTGAAATAATTGACTTTCATGTGTAAAATTAAAAATTTTGTGTGAATTGTCTAAACCCAATAGGATGAAATTGGGCAAAAGTCTTAAGTTATAGATTAGTGTACTTGGATATGTTTTTAATAATGGACATTGCACTAATCAAGGTATAAAAACATTTTATTTGAAAATTATCTTCGTAGCCTTTATGAATCGAGTTATTAAGCATGTAAATGTATTAAAATTTGTTGCCCTAAAGTCAACTGACTTATGAATTATCGATTTAAAGCTTGTTACATTGGTCATTTAGAAAATTTATGGGAGAAAATGCCGCAAATGAATAAAAAAGTGCTGAAAAAAAAAGAAAAATTGAGAAAAAATATAGAAAACAAGAAAAAACAGGTGCATGAAACAGAAAATGCACCAAATACCTTGGTTAAGTCTCAAACACTTATTTAGGGAAATTCGACTTTTGATAAAGGATTATTAACCTAGTTAAGTCCTATAGGTTGAAGCAATCAAACTTGTTGAAGCAATCAAACTTAAAGAAAAATCCTTGTTTATTGACATGTTGAACTGCAATTGGTGAGATTTACCTAAACTAAATAGATAATGATAATATAAAATTCAACTTTCGATCACATACTTGAAAATGACGAAACAAACAAGTTTAGAAGTGTGTAAATCTCACGAGTGACAATAAGAAAATATTTGACCATTAAGGGCGAGAATTGAACAACTTGTGAATTCATAATGTTATGCTTAATTCTTCACGCGCACACACGTTGACTTTGTATTGGAAAAGCATACTTTGTTTTATGTATAGTGATCTTGAATTCGTGCTTATGTTTATTGTCATTATTTCAATTCTGAGATAAAATGTCGGGTTAGCTAACTAAATATTTTCGCATGTTTGTGTGTTTGTTGAATAGTTTTAGTTTTGTTTGAGGACAAACAAATATTCAAGTTTAGAGGTTTAATAAATATAATTTCTACAGTTACTCAGGGTCTTAAATGATGATATTTTGGTTTTTTTTTGGAAGGATTAGCACCTAATTTATTATTTATTGCTTTTATTAGGAAAAACTCATATTTGGACGAAGAATTAGAAGAAAGAACGAAAACAATAGCTAAAATAGAGCAAATCCAAAGTTTGGGGGACTAAAGATACTCAAAAGTTATGTCTAACCTCAAGATTAAGATTCGAGAGTTAAAGGGATCAACTGGATGAGGAAAGAAGTCAAAGGGATGAAATATAGTCAAAGTATTATCATACATAAATTTTTAGCTGAAAAAGTTATGCCCCCAATTTTCAGTCCTAGATTGCAACCCAACTTTGGCATAGTAAACATTCGAATTGGAGAGAAATGGTATTTCAAGAATAATTGTAGCCCTTTGAAAACGCATTTTGAATCCCCTCAATCGAATATTTATAGAGAAAGATATGACAGAAATACCAAAAATTCCTCGAAGAATGATACAAGATCATCAACATCAAGGGAATTGTGCGAGATTATTGAAGATTATTCATCCAAAATCAAGATTCCGTTCTCCACTTTCTTTCATATTTTTTTTATCCGAGTGATATTTTTCTATAAATTCTGGTATAATTTAATTATTAGGATGATTAACTATGTTTTTCCTTTGTATTAGATGAATGACGAACCATATTGTTTGTTTATTTTAATTGAAGACACTTAATTTAGTATTTCTTGATTTTTCTTGATTGGTTTTGCATTCCCATTAAACTTTTTTATTGTTTGATCACCAATTAGATAGTAACTTACTTGTTGTGGTGTAAGAATACTCACAATAAGTCTAGAACACGGCAAAATAACACACGGGGCAATATATATTAGGAATGATATATGGCATATGCAATCCTATGTGATAAATCCTATGAATCAATGAATGTTTTCATATAAATTCGAACTAAAAATTGGGTCGGATCATGTTAAACATATGTTTAATATATTTTAGAAAAGAATATTGAATAAAAATGAATTATTGATTGTCTTGAATGCATAAATTTAGTAGATTACGAATTGAATTATAAGTCAATAAAGGGGATATTAAATTCCAATACAAACATTTACAAACTAGATAAATACTTTATTTGCCTTTTTTTTTAATTTAAGATTATTATAGAAAATATACAAACTATCTCTTTGATATTGCATGACTTTGAATTTGATAAAAGCTATTGAACTACATATTAGACCTTATTCATTGTGAGAACAATAAACGATAAACTCGTTGATTTTTTTACTTGTACAACAATCAAGTACGCTTGTAGGTTTCAACGTAACACTTCCAAGTGAGACCAATAGAGAGTGATGCATCGCCTCAACGAACACTAAGTGACTGTTCTCTTTATTGTTTTCAGGCCATTTTCAATTTTCAATTTTCGAAAACACTGAAAACACGTTTACTTACCTATTTTCAGAAATAAATTTCTAAAAACAAGTTTAATATTTACAAAGAAAATCTTAAAAAAAAGCCAAAAAGTCGTTTTAGCTGTTTTCAGTTAAAATCAAGCCAAAACTTTATTTTTTTTATTTTTGAAAATAAATTTTCTAAATAACAAAAAAACGCGTTTTCAGCAATCTCAAAATGGAAACTCAAAACTCAAAATGAATTCAAAACTAAAAACTGAAACATGAAGAGAACAATCCCTAATGTTTCAGAAGGCATCTTAAAGAAATTGCTTATTCGTCTCGGAAGAGGCACGTGGAAGAGGAGATGCACAGTGGAGTGTTGACGTTGCGAATTTTTTTTTCCTTATTGAATGTCAAATGGTTTATCTTGTAAGTGTAAAAAATAGAGAAAATTGGAGTCACTATACCAAATATTTCATTTTGCTGTAGACTTGACATAAACCTTTCATTTGTATCACTCACGATATGAAATATTTACAATATTTGCATCTGAAGTCTAAATAGATGGAAACTGTTAGTTCATCTTTTAGTTGACCTAATGTCAATTATCTGACCAAATTTTGACAATTTTTAAAGGATAAAAAGGTAACTTTACATTTTTCATTAAAAAGAAATTAAATAAAAGAATTAAATAAAAAACCAAAAAAAAATAATTACTATTCATCTTCCCCAGTCACCTCTTACACACCCCAAAACCAAAAACCAGAAACCACCCACTGCCGACCACCGCCACCATCCATTCCGTCGCCGCTGCTGCCTCTACAATAAAAGCCATGGTTAGCAACCTCAACGGATTGCAATCAACTTCAAAGTCCAAAGGAATGAAAAAATTCATTAAACTGCTCAAACCAAAACAATTTAACAAAATTTACACAAATTCCTCAAGCTGCCAAATCCAAACACAGACATATAATTAACGTTTGCAAACAATTTCAGAGAAAATAATATGAACAAAATAAAATTTGATTTGCTGGGCTTTAGTTTAGGAGTGGCCGAGAATCTTGCCCAGTGAATATTTGAATTTGAAGACAACTTAATTTAGAAATCATGAGGAATCACAACGAGTGGATTTTTTCTACCAATTATGAGACTTCATTGTTCGGTAATGTCCAAGTTTTCCCCTTTCCTCCATCAGGATGTTCCCAATAAAATTTGTGCAAAACATTTGCTAACACAAATTCAATTAACCTCGTTGCAAACTAATCCCTGGGTAGATTCTTCGGCCACTCCCAAATTGAATATATATTCACGCAAAATTACTTTTCGTAGATCCCATTTGCAGTCCCATTTCTTGCTTGCCTAATTGTGGCGGTAGGCTGCGGTGCCGACTGTGGCAAGAGAGAAGGAGGTGATGACATAAGATAACTTTTTGGGATGAAGAAAGTAGTGGTGGTGGAGTGGTGGTGCTGACCTTTTTGGTGGATACGGTTGTTTTTTTGATTTTGGGTTGGGTTAGGTTGGGTTGGGATGGTGTAGATTTTTTATTTTGATTTTGCATTTTTTTTTTCGGTTTTTTATTTAATTCTTTTATTATAATTTATTTATTTGAAAAATGTAAAGATTGGTCAAATCGTTGAATTTTATGTCAACTAACAAATGAACTAAGGATTTTCATCCATTTAGATTCCGAGTAAGAGTTTTTTAAAAGTTTGGTACAGTGAATGATACAAATAAAAGATTTGGGTCAAGTCTGCAACATAATGGAAGATTTGGTACCTGCAATTTTCCCTAAAAAATAACTTGTTACTTTTTTTATTGCAAAAGATTCCGTAAGCAGTTCTTGAAGCAGAAACCAAAGTATATATATTAAATAAGCCTAAAATGTCCCCATATTTGTTTGTTTAGCTCTAAAATAAGCCTACGGAATGTCCCCAAACACCCTCTAATAAGTCCCCATATTTGTTTTTTTAGCTCTAAAATAAGCCTATTTAAACCAAAATGTTCAATTATACTGACAAAAAAACTCTCTCAGAAACCAAAAATGGGTACCCGTGCTCTGCATGCCAGTTATGGTTTAACAGCAGGCAGAAAAATGGCAGGGCCTCCTCTTCACACGTGTGAAATTCAGAGGCGGCGTACCATTCTCAGTAGGGTTCATATGCTTTTTCACTCGATAGCCATATCAGCCCTACTTTATTACAGAATTTCAAATCTCGTGCATGGAAGTGTACCTTTTATTTCGTGGACGTTTATTACGATTTCTGAGATGATATTCACGTTCATTTGGGTATTAACGCAAGCATTCCGGTGGCGGCCGGTGGTCCGGACGGTGGTGCTGGAGAATCTTCCAAGGGATGATAAGTTGCCGGCGGTGGATGTGTTTATATCCACGGCGGATCCTACGAAGGAACCCGTGGTGGAGGTGATGAACACGGTGTTGTCGGCCATGTCGCTGGATTATCCGGCGGAGAAGCTGGCGGTTTACCTTTCCGACGATGGTGGCGCCGCCGTGACACTGTATGCTATGAAGGAGGCTAGTGAATTTGGCAGGTCATGGATTCCATTTTGTAGGAAATATGAAATCAAGTCTAGATGTCCAGAAGCTTATTTTTCATCTTTGGGCGATGCTGAAAGGCTTGTTTGGAGTGAAGATTTCAAGACCGAGGAAGAAAATACTAAGGTAATCAATATGTGTATTTATTTTTAGAACGATTCTCGCACACCTCTACCTGATACATGTCTCTAATTTAAAGTAATATTATGCAGTCAAAATACGAATTCTTCAAGAGAAATGTGGAAAAAGCTGCCAAGGTTGAAGCCTTTGTTAGACTCGATCGACCCCCACACGTCGAGGTACGTATCCACGACCCCTCTTTTAAGAAGAATTAATCTCCATGGGGCTCACATGAGGTGGGTCCTACACTTCAATAAAAAAGTAAAAAAAAATTACCCACCTCCGTGAGTTGTCTGTCAATCTCCATCTTGTACGTATGACTACTCTCTTCTAAGAATAAAATGTTATTTTCATTTGCTTATTACAACATTCGTCCTACATGACATATATGTGACAATAATTATTTGATGCATGAGTCAATAAAATATTACTACATTAATGCATCAAATGACCACTTGCCAAGTGTTGTCGTATAGAACGACTGTCGTAATGAACGACTGTCGTAATGAGCGACTACGAATAGCATTACTCAATTTTAATATCATATATGTACATGTAAGTCCCAATTTGATACACATTCTTTCAAATTACATTATTTCATAATTTATTTTTAACCACAAATTCTTCAATAAAATAATATCTTTCATCATATCAACAAATTTTTCTTACTTTTTAATCACATATTTTCCATCATATTACTATTTAAAATACATTATTTTTTCAATATTATCCATCAAACACACCCTAAATAATTATCATCACGGAACAGTTAAATTAATAAGCATTTTAAACACAAAATATATGTTAAAGTGGAGAGGAGGAATTATAGCATATTTGGAAGTGCTTTAAGGATTATAAGTTTTGAAACATAGGAGTGGCCATCAAGGATTGTTGATAAACTAGGACGGACGTTATTGCATCGACCAGATCGTTTATTAATATTCAGAGGCCTTTACACCTGTAATGCCAGTAACCAAAATCGAGAAAGGAAAACCTTAAATCCAAATCAAATCAAACCATATTAATTTCATCTATAAGTTGCAATTTCAAATGTTTTTTGTTCTCTTTTAACCTTCAGACATCACATTGCAGCCGATTTTTCGAATCAACACCATTTACATATCAATCTCAACTGTTTCAATCATCTGTTGAAACTCATATCAAACTGTATTCACTTGCAAGTGTTCTCCAGAAACCACATCCACATCCATATCTGACCAAAATTTGCAATGGTCTATGCACAAACACGCGCACTAATAGGATTTATTAGAAAAAGAAAAAGTTTAAACTTACCCATTTTGTCCAATTCAATAACAAACGGCTCCACGCCAAGCCTCTTAAACAATGATTTCACCTCTGAAGAGTACCTACGCCACAAAATTTAGTGGAGTGGAGGCAGTGGCGGCGGAGCTGAGCTGCTGAAGGCTGAATCCTGAAGGAATCACGGTTGGCTGCGGGAGGGAGAGTCGAGGGTTTGTTTTGCCGTTTATGATTTGGGGTAAATCGTTTGAATGAAGACACATAATACAGACACGGATTAAGGCAGCCAGGCCAACGTTTGGGCCCATTTAAAAAAGATGCTCAAGACTAAAAAAGGCCCACTTCTAATTAAAAAAAAAAATTCTGGCAAACGGCTCGTCGGCAGCTTGAGCGGCGAGCGATTTTGCGGAAGTTGTAAATCCCGGCAGATTCTGCACGGGCGGCTGCATTGGCTCGCTGGGTGCTAGTTCTGCCGCTGAATCATATGGACTATGATAGTAAATTGTGAGGAAATGTGGGGATAAAAAGTATAGATCGAGCATATTTGATGGTATTCAAACTAGAATTATCAATGTGAAGTTTTAGGTTCTGCCACTAGATACGAAAATCAAATAGAATTTGAAAAACTCCTTAATTCTAGGGATGTTAGTAATTACAATATGTGGCTTTTAGAAGGACCTCACAATTATGCATAAAATCTGTCCATCTAAATTTGATGGTAACATCTTTTTATTTTGAAAGAACAATTTAGCGTCGAAAAGTGGATGCTGCTTAATCTTACATATCAGACTTAGATAAAGTGGCGAAGAGGATTAAATCTGGAATTTTTACTTAGTATTTTGTTTATCTAGTTTTCTAATTTTCCTCTTTTGTGAGAAATTGGCAAAATATTCTTAGATTCTTGAATTTATTGCAGGTTATCTATGATACTAAGAAGAATGAAGGAGTAGAGGATAAATCCAAGATGCCTCTTCTTGTCTATGTATCCCGTGAGAGAAGACCTTCACAGCCTCATCGCTTCAAAGCAGGAGCCCTCAATTCTCTTGTATGCCACACTTCTCTCCATATCTATCTATATTATATATCTACATTTAGTTTCATGGTAACTTCTAAGATGCTAATACGACTTTTTCACGCACATTTCAAAAATCGAAACCCTTTAGAAGCTCTAGGAAACTTTTTGACCAAAATATTTGAAAATCTGGATTAAGATATGCACAAGCTTTGTTGCAAGCATCAACTAAGTTGCAGCTTCAACTCAAAGTTAACACGACCTTAGGCTTTAATCCTTATACGACTAGTAACTAGAGTTTTATTTACTGTTAAATAGCTTTTTGAAAATAAATTGTCAATTTTAATACCGTAATTCCACAATGAATGAAGTGCTACTTTTCTCACTAATACCTTTCCAAGTGTTGTGTTATGTTGAGTTTTCTATTTCTATTTTCGTGCAACCTATTATATAGTGCAAAAATAATCGAACTCTACTGTTACTGCAGCTGCGAGTATCTGGGATAATGAGCAATGCACCCTATGTTCTAGTATTAGATTGTGACATGTATTGCAATGATCCTTGCTCTGCCAAACAAGCAATGTGCTTCCATCTTGATCCCAAGATATCAAGCTCTCTCTCATATGTACAGTATCCCCAAATATTCTACAATGTCAGCAAGAATGATATATATGATGGCCAAGCAAGATCTGCTTACAAGGTACAAAAACTGATTATTTTTGAGATTCCAAAAGTTGTTTCACATTTCGGACATAATCACCTTTTTATGTCTTTGAATGATTGATATTTCTATGTATAGACTAAATATCAAGGCATGGATGGGATAAATGGCACTGTTTGCTCAGGAACTGGCTATTTCTTGAAGAAGAAAGCCTTGTTTGGTCGCCCCAATCACGAAGGTTTTCCTATATGCGTTTCTCTTGAGGCGTTGATTTTTCATTAGCATTCGACGAGGATATGTCTTATATGTATTGTAGTACAATACAATATACAATATTTTAACTTATTTTCCTTATTAATTCTATCAAGTATGGCATAGTTCCCCTTACCAAACATGCCACGAATATAATTGATTGCATTGGGAGAAAAATATAATGTTATCTACTTCTTAAATGTTTGGCAGATGAATTTCTTGATTATGAGCCAGAAAAGAACTTTGGCTTCTCTAACAAGTTCATTACTTCACTAAAAGCACAAAATGGAAAGAAAGTTGTCAATGATAGGGAAATTTTATCTGATGTAACTTTGGAAGAGGCAAAGAATCTGGCTTCTTGCAGTTTTGAAGAGAACACAAAATGGGGAAAAGAAGTAAGTTTAATTAGTAAGCTTTAAGCATGTTTGCCGCAGCTTAAAAACATTTTTTCAGGTTCAATTTTCGGCTTTTTGGGCAGTACGCAGACACAAGCTACACAAATAAGCACCTAAAAATGTTCTTTTTAAGTGGGGGCAAAGCATGCTTCTTATTTTTCTGCAATTCTTTGATGATCAAAATTGAATGAATTTTGTTACTCTTTTATGATTACAGATTGGTTATTCATATGATAGTTTGCTGGAGAGCACTTTCACAGGTTATCTTCTGCACTGCAGAGGATGGAAATCGGTTTATCTTTACCCGAAAAGGCCATGTTTTCTTGGTTGCACCACGGTTGACATGAAGGATGCCTTGGTTCAACTCATGAAATGGGCTTCTGGGTTGGTTCAAGTAGGTTTTTCAAGATTCAGCCCTCTCACTTATGGGGTGTCTAGAATGTCTCTTCTTCAAAGTATGTGCTATGGATACTTTGCATTTACGCACTTTTTCTCTGTTGCCTGCCTGTTATATGGCATCGCTCCTCAGCTCTGCTTCCTGTTTGGAATTCCACTATTTCCCAAGGTAAATTTGCATAGTTTTTTCAAGGCTATTTGTTTGCTATAGGTTCAGTTGCTACCCCAAATTTATCTGAGACACCAATTGCACCAGCTGCCAAAGGGCACCTAGAATAGAAAGACTCATAATAGGTGCTGCTTATGAGGAGGGCTTATTCATTTTGAGAAACGCCCTCAGGGAAGCTACTCCTAGACAAGGAGTTAAGAGCTTCCGTAGGCTTATTCTACTTGATTTCCATAAATTCACTTCAATCTGTCTTATTTACTTAATTTTGAGCTAGTGTTCTAAGCCTTGTAAATTACTGTTTTAGGTCACAGACCTCTGGTTTGCTGCATTTGCAACTGTGTTTGTGTCATCCCAAGCTCAACATTTATATGAAGTCCTTTCTAGTGGTGGCTCGATTAGGACATGGTGGAATGAACAAAGAATCTGGATGATAAAATCAGTAACCGCTTGCTTATTTGGATGCCTCTACGTTCCCATGAAGTGGATAGGTGTAGCTAAAGCAAGTTTCTGGCTGACGAACAAAGCCATCGACCAAGAAAAACTCAAAAAATACGAGAAAGGAAAATTCGACTTACAAGGTGCAAAAACGTTCATGGTACCCTTATCATTGCTAGTTTTATTAAATTTGGGGTGCTTTATTGGGGGAGTGAAAGGGCTTATATGTGGAAGAAATATTGAAGAAATGTTTGGACAAGGTGCTCTATCCCTTTATATTCTTGTTCTAAGTGTTCCAATTCTTGAAGGACTGATCCCTAAAACGAGCAAATTAAATTGTTGAATTTTTATAATTGTAGATGTAATTCCTATTAGTAACACTTTTCAATAAATGGATGAAATTTGTAGTGTTTTATTGAGAGAAATGTGTTTTCAATTAGTTTCACTATTAAAAAGTGTGGCAATAGAGGCAGAATTTTAGTAACGGATGGCTTCCGTTGTTATTACCGACATATTAACAACATATTAGCAATGAATTATTATTTTATCACTATTAAAAAATATTAAACTAACCAATAGAAAAATTTTAAAATAAATAATAAAGTAAAAAAATTACCAACGGATTTTTTCGATGGCAATTTCGTTTTCATATAAAATAATTATCAAAGGAGAAAAAAATTTGGTGAACTTTTGAAGTAAAATTAAAAAAGTTACTAAGTAGTTGCTAAAAATAACCAGTCGAAATTTTTTGAAAAATATTAAATATTTATTAAACATTTTTCTATGAAAACACGGCGAGGGTTTCAAAACACGATTCATTGACAGAATGATTCCGTTGCTAAAGGTCTTTTAACTATGAAATTCAAGTCCTTAACAACTGAAAAATTCGTCTTTGAAGTCATTTTTTATAATGTTTAAAGTACACCATAATGTTTTGCATCTGGGTATTATTCCATGTGTAAATAGTCGGAATAGATGATTTTTCTTTTTCTAACGTTCGTGTAATTAAATACCTACAACAGGAGTATGAGAGAAACTAGGCAGAAAAATCGCAATAATAATATTAAATTTAATGTAGTTCTACAATATATATATACATATATCCCCTAGTCGAACACTCAACTAACCTTTCCTCTAAAAGGAATAATTAAATAGAACCACTATGTCTACATGACTATACAAGCTCTCCAAACTTTTTGCCGTGCAGATTTTTATTTGTTACTTTGCAAAAAAGAAAAAGAAAAAGTGAAAATTACACAAAATCAGAATTTTAAAGATTTAATTTAAAAAATTAGATGTAAAATTTATTATATACAAATCAGATATTAATTCAAATCTTTAATATTATCCAAACCCTCTCAAAATCCCAAATGATTATCCACCTCTTCCTTCTCTTTCTCTCCCTCTCTCCCTCCGACGACTTCAACGTCAACAAGTAAAACAAAGGCTACTCTGAGAACTAACCAGTAAGTTGCACGCGATCGTCGCGCGCCGTCTCTATGTTCGCGTGTAGTGATGCTGCTCTCTCTCCTCTCCCTCCTCCCCTTCTCCATTTCCTTTCTGTCGCGATGTGTGGCTATGTAAATGGTGTTGGTGGTGGTGGTGGTGTGCGGTGTGGGCATGGCGATGGATTTGTGGTGGTTGGGTATAGTATAAATGGAGATAGAGAAGATGGTGGTGGTGGTTTGTTGTGAGTGGTGTGATACGCGTTGGTGGTATGTGGTGGTAGTGGATTTGTGCGGTGCGGTGCGGTATGGGCGTGGCTGTGATGGTATGTAGTGGTGGTGCGGTGTGGGCATGGCAGTGGATCTGTGGTGAGGTGGTGGTTGGGTGTGGTGTAAAAGGAGATAGAGAAGATTGTGGTGGTGTGCTCTGGATGATGCAGTGCGCGGTGGTGGTGGATCTGTGCGGTGTGTGGTGGTAGTGGATCTATGTTGTGACGGCGACGATGATGATGGTAGGGTTGTAGATTTTATTTTTGGGTTGTAGGATGGGGGTGGTGGTGTGGTGGTTATGGGTGGGTAGCGGTGGTCGTGGTGATGTCGATATTTTTTAGATGATGGTTTGCCGTCGGGAGGTTGTGGTGGTAGTGGATCGCCGGTTTCAGTTGCCATGCTGGTGGTGACAATGGTGAGGTAGTAGTCGCAAGTGTTGGTGGTGGTCACAGATTATTTGGCTGTTTGTGACCGATAAATTATATTTAACTAATGAAAAAAATAAATTGTGACAAAAAATAATGTGATCTAAAAAATTGTTTATATCTAATAAATTGTGACTTATAATATTTGTGATTTATGATCGATAAATAAATTGTGATGTATAAATTTTTTATTTTTGATCGATGAACAAATTGTGACCTATAAATTTTTTAAATTGTAACGTTAAAATAATTTGTGACACAAAATTTGTGATTTTTGAGCAATGAATAATTGTGACTTATTAATTTGATAGATTTGTGACCGATGAACAAATTTTGACTTATAAATTTTTTGAATTGTGACCGTTGAATAATTTGTGATATATGAAAATTGTGATTTATAACCAATTTTACGAGATTGTAACCAAATTATATGGAATGGCGACCTTAAAATATTTAGTTAATAAAATATATGTTTAATTAATTAATTTTAAAATAAAATTTAAAAAAAATCAGAAATTTTAAATTTTAAACCATCATCTCTTAAATTTGAAATTTATGAAACTTAACCTCTTAATTACGAAATATTTCAAAAGAAAACTTACTAAAAGAAAGTTTTAAAATATGTTGGGGCCAGTGTGACGGCCCACTAAGGTCATGGTAGACCTTTTTTGATTGGCTGCTGCTGAATAAGGCATATCCAATTATTTATATTTTGAGTTTAGAGACTCGTCAGACAAGACTATTAAAAATTGAAAGTCATGCCGTTGGGTTTTGGGGTTTGGGAGATATGATTATAGGAAAGTAAGGTTAAGGAAGTAAATTCAAATATGAAAGAAACTTCTAGACTTTGGAATGGTGTCCATCAAATTTAAAAGAAAAAAATGTTCATTTGAAATTTGTCATTTTTATATATGCTGAATTTATCTACTACAATGTTAAAATTTGTCTGCATTTTGTCTAGCTGTTCTTTTACAACATGTTTACTAAGTACTCGATGGGACAACGATAATAAATAAAACTCATTAGATAAATTATCAAAATCTTGGTCAACTTTCAACTTTTCAAACTTTTTAACTGAAAACTTCAATTTTAACAATATTCATGTATTTAAATAATTTTATCACTCATTAAGATTTGTTAAAACTTTTATCAAAATAGTTTTCAAATAACACCTTAACAATACTTTTCTATCATATTCAATACTTTTAACATATATGCACTTATCGTCTAGAGACCCAATCCAGTCTTAGAACATTAAACTTTTTGCAATTTTATTGAAGGGAAAATTAGTTCCAATGAAACCGTGGCTTCATAAAAATATTATGCCATATAAGTAAAATAGTTACTATGTAAAAAATTTATCTCCAAGGCAAGCTGACAAAGACCGTTAGAATTTATGTTGTATAAACAATTCTTTAGATAAAAAGATTATTATAAAAGAATAGAATTGTTACAAAAGACTTGTAAAAATTAAAGAGTCTTTTGGAGGGTTGTATAGATGAACTAGGAATCTTTGGGTTCGAGTATGGAATAAGGAGAAAGAGTTGTCAAATTTACGCTACCAACATGCCTAACTGATGCTCGAGAGAAAAAAAAAACAAATTCATTGTCACCCACCTATCGATTGACGACACACCTCTTGCTCGCTCATCGCTAGATAGTGCTCGAGCGACTATGTTATACATGAAACCCTAATTCGCAATTTTTAAGAGTTATATCTATTATATACTACATAAATAACTCATATTATAAATATTCAATGCCCATTATGTTTTTGTGTGTAGTTGATCATTGTTTTACATTTTCACAACATCAATCTAAGATCTAAGAATATGTCAAGACATTGAGATTAACCCTTTAATTCTTGAGATCAATCAAATACAAATCAGGAAAAACATCAAAGTCTAATAATCCAAAACACTCACTTCCTATAAATAATCAAGAATGTACTTTTTCAACAATTTTCAAAGACCGGTGAAATTTGAGGGATGATGGACTAAAAGCACAGAATGAGTACAAGAACAAAGTGGTCCACAAGAGATAGACAGTTTCAGAAATCCGGGAGTAGGTGTGAGTGGAGCACATTTCAGAGGGTCTTGGAAGTTACAGTAATTAGATCAGCGAGTCTGGTGAGTTTTCTAGGCTGGATCATACTGTAAGTTTTTATTGTTTATAGTGAAAATTGTTGACTTGTTCTCGAAGTCTTTTACTCAGTTAAATGTTTTCTCTTTCATCAATTCTTTGTGTTGCATACATTATTGATTTCATACAAGCCGACAATTCAATATATGGTAGTTAATTCACATGAAGTGGATCTAGATTAATTAATTATTGTGACTTGTTGTAATATTGATCAACGATAATTTTTAATACTGCGTTATTCACTTATTGAACCCTCTCATGATGATTTTAGGGTTGAACTAATAACTTTCAAGTGGTAACAGAGCCGAAATTTGTTTTCTGAACCTAGTTTTCTTGATGAGTAGTTCATTGTCTATTCCACCATATTTTGATGGCAGTAACTACGCCTACTGGAAAGTGAAAATGAGAGTCTTTTTGAAATCAATAGATGAGCATATTTACTTGAGCATAGTAAATGGTTGGATCGCCACATCTACTATAGTTGCAGGTGTAGTTACCCCTACTAATATTTCAACTTGATCTAAGAAAGATTTAAACGAGTGTAATTGGAATAGTAAAGGTGCAACGACCCAAATCTTATTATAAAACATAAATTAAATATGAATCCTTACCAAAAACTTCCTTTAAATTGTACATTACAATTAATTAAAATGATATGGACTAAGTTAAGAAGAAATAAATCACCATTTAATTGTCCAAAAATAAATCAATGTCAATTCAAAGAGTAAAACATTTAATATATGTTCCATTTATTCTTTTTATGCAATTAACAAAATCAATAATGGATTATGCAATTTTCAAACGTACGTGCATGATTTTCATGGGGGTTATGCTATACTACTAGAAGAATCTTTTCCAGAATTCATCCAGATACTCACATAGGTAAAATAATATTAAAATATTCCTTATTAAAAATACTATTTTACCCTTCTTTTCTATGTATTTGCAAAGATATCCCATTCTTTTTAAATTTGTTTATTTTGAGTATATAAATTCCATCGATGTTTTAATAAGTTAGAGTAATTATTAACATATCGTTCAAATTCTCCTAATCTATAATAGTCTTTAGATAGTTTATTCATAGTTTCTAATTGAGAATTAATATCTTTTATCTTATCTAACAATTTTTCTAATAAATTATTTAATCATTTTATCGTATAACCTGACATTCTTATATATAAAGACAATATAAATATGCAAACATAATGATGAATAATCCCTGTGATTATCTAAAATCTTAAGAGACTTCTTTCTAAATTTAGCAGTAAATGAATAGTTTTACTTTAATTGTGGCCTGGATTTCTAACCTCAGATTCAAGTGACCTTTGAGCTCTGGATGTGCAAACTACTCCCTTCAACGACTTCCTGCCTTCACGGGATCCTTGCTTTTCCAGCTTCTTGCTCTCACTGTATTGTTTCCAAGAGTTAAATCTCTAAACTTCTGTTAAAGAAAAACTTTGTTTATTGCTAAAATAAGAGATAATTTCTCTATCATTAAGTAGTCTTACTTTAGTTTTGATCTGGATTTCTAACCTTAGATTCAAGTGACCTTCGAGCTCTGGATATGCAAACCACTCCCTTCAACGGCCTCTTGCCTTCACAGGATCCTTGCTATTCCAGCTTCTTGCTCTCACTGCATTGTTTCTAAAGGTTAAATCTCTAGACTTCTATTAAAGAAAAACTTTGTTTATTGCTAAAATAAGAGATAATTTCTCTATCAGATTTTATAGGAATCTATGGGAATAGGATTTAGAAACTCATTCTCCTTTGAAAAAATATGAATATTAATATATTGATATCAAATTATATGATTGACAAAAGATTTTGACTATCTCACAAATTGAGAGCTCAAAATTTTTCTTTTCTAAGCTTTCACCAAAACCATTCTATCTTTACATTAGCTCGAAGACCTCTATTTATAGAATGGTATGATGTGCTCCATTATTGTAATAAAACAATCGACTTTTTATCACATCACACTATCTTTCTATTATTGTTGTCTTGATATGCAGCTCTCATCTTTTTGGTAGTGGTAGGTCCTTCTATCCTTTCATCTCCCTGGAATCTATCAATTCTCTCGGCATGTGGGACATTCCCTTAATCTACATGCTTCTTGAATTGTAGTAGGATTTCCATTAATTTGATGAGTATCAAA